>MDKI01050908.1:0-10250 GCA_005239505.1 Nicotiana paniculata
TACCAAATGAGAAAAAAGAACGTTTCAAATAATTATTTGCATGCAATATTCTCCATAAAAGTACTCTATTCAACAGGGAGTAACATTTAAAGGAGTGATGTAGTTATGAGAATGTGGGTCCTGTGTGTATCAGTGATAGTTTTCATTTAAGAATTGCAAACAATGTAGGAGTTTTTTTGAAACGACATATATGCCTTGGTCTACCATGTTTCCTTTTTTATATAATAGAAAAAATGCATGGCTTTTTATGTTGTGAATAACAATGTAGGAATTGCTATATAGCGGCAGGGGAGAACTCATGATTCTTAGAGGATGGGTTCACCACTAGTTTCATAGAATAAAAAAATAGAATAAATGAGCTCAATAAGGATCAATCCCCTGGTCCCAAGGGAAATATTTCAGATACTTAACCAGTGAACCAACATAACAAATCTACCATGGGTTCACAAAAGTAGTGTATAGACAAATTATATAAATTACACACATAATATAAATAATTTTTATCGAAGACCACGGGTTTACGTGAACCGTTCATCACACTGTAAATTCGCCCCCTGTGTAGCGGGTAATAATAAGGATTAGTGTGTAGTGAAAAATGATACATGGAATATGTATACAAGGGTTACCCACTTTAAGGACATTTTTATTATCTATAGATACTCTTATCCACGTATTGCTAATACTTATATCTTATTCCCCTTTTTGTTCCCAAGATAATACGAAGATTGCCTTATAAGCATGTTTGTAGCACCCAAGGTTGTGTCTTTATGGTCAATGATGTGGGTACAAACCTTGGAGTAAAGGGTTCAAATAGCCAGCAAAGACAACTAACAATAGATGATTTCTCTCCATATGCTTAAATCTTGGTGAGCATAGTTACCCAGTATCTGTGCTGGTGGGAGATAGTAGGCCCAAATGTCGTGGTTATTTAAAAAATAAAAGAAAAAATAAGTTATACATGTATTATATTTTATACCACTAACCAAACACTGCATTTAGTTAAGCAGAGATCCTTTTTACTAATTCGGACAATAATATGTCGCATTAATTATGCTGAGATTATCTTTTCTTATGCGACCAACCAAACAGTGTATTACTTATATAGAAGTTTATGCAGAGATTATATTTACTATAGTAGCCAACCAAATGGTCCCTTAATGTGCAAATTCAGGTTAGTAAGTGATACGTTACAACCTAAAGAAAAATATGTGATTTCCTTTTTTTAGCAAGTTGAGGACGTTGGATAATGTGCCTTTTTCTTCTATTCTTATTTGATAAGATCTCAAAGAGTCACTGAGGTCAATGATTCATTTGATTTTTTCTCTCTTACAAGTTAACTGTTACGCGACACCTTCTTGAGATGTCTTGGAAGAGCGATGTAAGGCAAAGAAACCGACTTCTGTGTTATTACTTTACGCTAACTGAAGGCCCCCTCCGCATGCTAGACCAGACTGTCAGTGCCGTGCAGGAAAAATAATGTCAAGATCTCAATTTGCAACAAGAGAATTGAATGAAATTTTTGCTTGTATTAAAGAGACCAATGATTACAAGAAAGCCAACGTGCTGCCGTGGGGAGACATCAATACAGAGATTTGATTGCTTGTAGAAAACTTCAACAACTATACCCCCTTATATATGTCTTAAAAATAAAAACCTAAGTTACAAGAGTATATATAAATAAGCTAGAAAATCATAATGAAAATACAAGAAGTAAAATTACTCTATATTTACCTGGAAAGGGACCTAGGCTTATACAAAGGAAATATTGGTCCAGTAGCCGGATCTTGTAGGGGTGGCGTCCTTGTCAATAGCTTCAATCAGTGTGTGCGCATGGGGCACTTCCTGCTGACGGGCGCTTATGAGCATCGCCTGCTGCTGGGCGTGAGCGCGGGCTATCGACGGGGAAATGTAGGCACATACGCACTTGTTGCTTGGAGCAACCAAGACCATGGGGATGTCCATGACACTCGGCGCTGAGAGGCTTGCCAGGGCGCCATGGGGCGCAGCCAAGGGGCCATTTGGCAAGGCTGGAAAGCAGCCAATGACATTCTCTCCCACCTAATTTGGCGACGTCCTCGATGCCTTCCTTGCGAGATAGTCTTCGATAAGGTCCTTGAAGGATTTGAGGTCTTTCACCCTCTCCCATGTGTTCTCATGGGCATCACATCCTCTCCATTTCACCAAGAATTCCTGATGATCTTTTCGTGAGGCATGAATTACCCGATCGGCAAGTATAGCTTCGACAACTCTCTTCATGGCTGATTTGTTTTGTCTGATACCAGGTATGGTGAGCTGGATCCTTGAGGGTTAATCGTTGTCTTCCTGAAAAGGTTTCATCAATCTAACATGGAAAACATGATGGATCTTCCACCAAGCTGGGATATCAACATGGTATGCCACTTTCCCGATACGTTTCACAATGGACAAAGTTCCAATGTATTTTTGCAATAGACGAGGGTCGTTAGTCCCCGCAAATATGTATCGCTTTGGGATTTTCACCATTAATTTGTCCCCAACTTGATACTCCACAAAGCGGCGATTCTGATCGGCATGCTTCTTCATCCGCTTCTGGGCCTTCTCAAGATAGCTCCGCACTATCTCCAGGTTGCTTCATTCCTTCGAGAAGCTGGCAGCTCTATGAGATTTTGACACATTTGGGGCATCTACCGTATGTGCCCGGTAACAATTTCCAAAGCACTCTTGTTGGTACTCTAGCTCTTTTGGGTGTTGTATTACAACTGAGCAGCATCCAAGAGATTCACCCAATTCTTCTGCGAGCTAGTAATAAAGTGCCGCACTCCTCTAGCATGCCATTGAACTGTCCTATCCGGCCCTCAAATTGGGTATGAAAACTCGAACTGTGGCTCAACTTGGATCCGAGATACTTGAAGAGCTCGATCTAAAATTGCTAGTGAAGCGAGAATTGCAATCACTTACAATATCTCTAGGCAGCCCCAAATCTTTTACAATATGAGTGAAGAAGAGTCGAGCCGTCTCTTCAGCAAATACATACTTAAGGGCCGCAATAAAAGTAGCATATTTGGAAAACCGATCCACCACGACAAGAATAGTGGTGAGATCTCCGACCTTGGGCTAGCTAGTAATAAAATCCAGCGAGACACTCCTCCAAGGCCTCTTTGGGAGAGACAGTGGTTCTAGAAAGCCTGCTTTGGTCAAGCGGTCGGACTTGTCCTTCTGACATACCAAACAAGTCCTCACATATTGAGATACATGCCATCTGGGGACAATAATAAGCACGTCACATAAGCGCCATTGTTCGTTCCTCTCTAGGGTGTCCTGCCCAAATAGTATGACGACATTCCTTTAGAAGGGTTCTCCGCAGATCACCTCCCTTGGGAACATAAAGGCGGTTCCCTTTTGCTCTAAGAAATCCATCCTCCATGTAAAATTGTCGAGTTTTACCCTGCTCTGCAAGGTTGATCAAATATTGAGCAGTAGGATCTTTGCTAAGCAGCTCACATATCTGATCCTTTATAGTGGTGGCCACTTTGGTCCCCTGAGGGTGACGAGTAGGCACACCGATGCTAAGTCTGCTCGCTGACTCAACGTATCAGCAACCTGGGTAGTCTTCCTGCTTTTGTACTTCAAGTTGAAGTTAAACTCGGCAAGAAGTTCCTTCCATCTAGCTTGGCGGCCATTAAACTTTGGCTTGGTCATAAAATGACTGATAGCCGTGTTGTTCGTCTTCACAACGAACGGGGTCTCCAATAAGTAATGCCTCCAAAGGCACGAGCAATGGACGACCGCCACTAACTCTTTCTCATGTGCAACATAGCGCCGCTCAGCATCTTTCAACTTACGACTCTCGTAAGCAATGAGATGACCATATTGCTATAGAACCCCACCCAAATCAAAATCTGATGCATCAGTTTTCACTTCAAAAGGCTTGGCCTAATTAGGAAGGGTCAATACCGGACTGCTGGACATAGCCATTTTCAACGCATCAAAGGCCTCCTGGCGCTTGGGAGACCAATCTCAAGACGTACTTTCTTCATGAGCTCTGTCAGTGGAAAAGCAATCAGGGAGTAGTTTCTCATGAACTGGAGATAAAAGTTGCATAGTCCAAGGAGCAACCTCAGGGCGTGGATATCCTTGGGTGACGGCCAGTCCGTGATAGGCTAGACCTTCTGTTGGTCCATCTTGATTCATCCCTCTTGAATGACATGACCGAGAAAGTCATCTCCTTTTGAGCAAAGGAGCATTTAGAAAGATTCACATACAATTCATGATCTCTTAGCCGCGCTAGAACCTTCCGCAAAAAATCAAGGTGCTCTGCTAAGGTCTTGCTATATACCACAATATCATCTAGGTAGACCACCACAATTCGTCTATGGATTCCCGGAAGACTTGGTTCATCAAAGTGCAAAACGTAGCAGGAGCATTCGTCAAGCCAAAGTCAAACAATCCATACAATGTCACACATGTCGTTTTGTGTTCATCACCTCGGCAATCCTCACTTGCCAATAACCTGTCTTCAGATCAATCTTGGTAAACACAATTGCACCTCCCAATATATCGAACAGGTCCGCAATGAACGAAATAAGGTACTTATTCTTCACAGTTATCTTGTTCAGGGCTCGATAGTCAACACAAAGCCTTAAGGTTCCGTCATGTTTCTTTTGGAACAACACTAGCGAGCCATAAGGGGACTTTGATGGCACAATAGTTCCTGAATCGAGCATTTCTGTCAACTGTCTCTGAAGCTCTGCGAGCTCAGGTTGTGACATTCTATAAGGCGCGCGGGCAGGTGGCTTTGCACCCGGCACCAATTCAATCTCGTGATACACAGTACTCCTTGGAGGCAAACACTTTGGCATTTCCTGTGGAATCACATATTCATGTTCTACCAAGAGCTTATTCACGGTCGCAGGGATGGGGCCAGAAGAGCGCTCGATGTCTTCAATGCAAAGGGAGGCCAGCAATGTGGGTTCCTGGTTTTTGAGTCCCTTTTTCAGCTGCAAGGCAGAAATATTCCCATCAGACATCTTTACTGATATTGTTGGAATAAAGCAAGGTTTGAACCCATTTGCTCCAAACATGAGTAGCATATCCGCAAACGGCCATGGGATGGTGTTGGTTTCCCTTAAGAATTCAAAGCCAAGTATCAGCTTGAAGTCGTGTATGATCACCACAGATAGATTCATCTTCCATTCGTAAAGGCCAATTTTGAATGGAACTACCTTAGCTATCCCACCAACTGGACGGGCTGGGGAGTTGATTGCCTTGGCACGACCTTGGCCTTTCTCCACGACAAGACCAAGACGCTCCACCTCCGTGGAAGATAAGTAATTGCAGGTTGCTCTTGTATCCACCATGACTGGAATAGGTTTTCCATTGACCTGCATATCAACAAACATCAATTCCTTGCTTTTTTGCTGACACGAGGCTTGCCATCTCCTTTCAGCACCTTCTGGACCATAGGGACAAGGCCTTTTTTTTTTGTATACTGGCACTAGAATTGCCCAATTCTTGGGCAATAGAATAGAGGGCATGAGAAAAGACACCAAGGGATCCCTCTTCCTCTTGTTCCTCATCTACCTCTTCCTCTTCCTCTCCTTCACCCTCCTGAGTTTGTTGAACGTTCAATTTTTGCTTTTGAGGGCACTCGAAAGCATAATGCGAACCGCTGCACTTAAAGCAGCCAGTCCTTGGCCCCAGATTATAAGGAGCCTTTCAGTGATAATTGTTGTATGACGCAGCACTGCTGCTTCCAGATGAGGAAGTCTTGGAGTCACTCACCCCTCGATCTACCCCACTTCCACAAGGACCTCCCCTACTAAGGTTGCCCATTTTGACACTTCCTCCTCGAGGAGGTTGTTGTGGCATGTCCCTTTAGGACTCATCTTGGAAATCAACAAGGCACTCCGCAACTTGTATTGCCTTGGTCACTGTATCCAGCATTGTCTTTTCAATTCCATATGGGCATAGGGTTTTAATCCTTCCGTATAGGTGAAAAGCTTGTCTTTCTCCCCCATTTCTCGGATGCTCAGCATAAGTGAGGAAAATTCACCGTCTTATTTTGGCGCAGCTCCCGGAGTCTTCTACGTGCATTATACTCGACATCCTCATAGAAGAACTGTAACCGAATGGCCGCCTTCAATTCTTCCCATGTTTGAAGATTTTCTTCGCCAGCCTGGATGGCTTTATATTTCACTCCCCACCATAGTTTTGAACCCCTTGCAAATACATAGAAGTTTGCTACTTTCTTTGCTCCCTCTAACTCCCTAGCGACCTCAAAATACTGTTCGACATCGAAGATGAAGTTCTCGATCTCCTTAGCATTTCGAGCACCATGGTAGGTTTTTGGTTCTGGCATCTTAATCTTGTGCTGTGTGGGTGCGAGGTTCATTACACCTCCCCCAAAGTTACCGCCTTCTCCTAGGAGTAGGCCTAGCAGTGAAGCTTGGACATCATTGAACTGACCAGTCAAGTTATCGATAGCTTGTTATATCGCAGCTATCCTAGTAGTATCTTCGGTCCTTTGGGCTAAGTCATCAGCTCATTCTGGGCATGACATCTCAATCATGTGCCGATCCCTCTTAGAGTCAAGACTCATGTTTGCGATATCACCTTCAGCCAACCGCATCCTGCGGTTCAGGTCGTCAATCTTTTCATCTATACTGGCTCTCAGACAGGGCACAATATCATTGAGGCATCTCAGTCTTTTGATTGCCTCTTCCAGATCCGCAATGCGGTCTGTGTTAGTTCTGACAAACCATGATCAACACTAGTATCTATCACAATGTTTTTCCCTCGTTCACCAGCCAACCTAGGATCTGATACCAACTATTACGCAGCACCTTCCCGAGATGTCTTGGAAGGGCTACGTAAGGCAAAGCAACCGACTTCCGTGTGATTACTTTTCGCCAACTGAAGGCCCCCTCCACACACTAGACTAGACTGTTAGTGTCATGCGGGAAAGACAATGTCAAGATCACAATTTTCAATGAGAGAATTGAATGAAAGCTTGCTTGTATTAACAGAAAACAATGATTGCAAGAAAGACAACGTGGTGCGGGAAGGAAGGGGGTTGCTGGGGGAGACACCAATACAAAGATATAATTGCTTGCAGATAACTTCAATGACTGTACCCCTCTATATTTACATGGAAAGGGATCTAGGCTTGTACAAAGTAAAAGCTGGTCCAGTAGCCGGCACTTATTGGGGCGGCGTTCTTGTCAATAACTTCAATCAATGTGCACTGCGCGCAGGGCATGGGCGCTGGCTGCGGGCGCGTGCATGGGGCGCTGCTTGCTGACGGATGCTTGTGAGGATCGCTTGCTGCTAGGCGCGGGTTATCGGTGGGGCAACGTTGGCAAATAGACACTTGTTGCTTGGTGTGGACAAGACCACTAGGCCGTTCATGACGCTCGGTGCTGAGAGGCTTGCCAGGGTGCCATGGGACGCAACTAAGGGATCATGGGCCAAGGCAGGAAAGAAACCCATGACATAATATTTGGCCCTTTGATATAAAGGGTTGGCATGCCTTCTTGGCTGATGAACTTTCTTGGTTCTCTTGTATTTTTGAAAATGCTGACTGAAGACCACCATGTTTAAACCTTTATTGAAAGTTTGATTCAACAAGTATGTTTGTAGAGCATTACTAAAAAATGCTTATTTCCTTCTTTTTCTTAAAATTTTTTTATGACTTAGGTGGGGAGGAGAGGGATATACTATTTACGAAGAGGGGAGGACGTGCAGCTTCAAAGATGCCAGTACTAGAGCATGGCTCCGAGAAGCGGGTTGTCAAGCATCTTTTTCCGATGAATTAATTTTTAAAGTTATGGAAACTTGGTCAGTGGGTCTACCAAGTTATCAAATTTGGAATTGCCCAATACGTGAGCATGCTACCTGACTTAGATCTATACCTTTGGACCTAAAAGCTATGATCATCTTTTCCTTGTGATTAACGTGATAGACAATTCTCTTTGTAGATGATCATAAAAGCATTAACCGCTATTTCAACAGTGATTCTTGATGCTTTTGATGTGTATTTTGAAGGAGAATATAAGTGGAATTGTGGGTAAGAAAGACCTCTTATTATTCTTGTACAGATATAGCACTATTGTTATGCTACTTTATTAATACAATCAGTACCTTTCAAAAAAAAAAAGAAAGACCTCTTATATTTCAAGGATAATCACTGGACTTACCTTGATAGTTGCAAGTTCCAAGTACATTTCTCTAAAGTAGACAAATACCGTCCTTTATTAACACCAAGTTTCATGACATAAAATAATGTGATGACCCAGAGGGTCATCTTATGATTTAAGACTCCATTCCAGGTTCATTAGCCTTAAAATATTATTTTTGTTCATCTTGATTTATGTGCGAAGTTCGGGCGTAAATCCAGAAAGCTTTTATGTGAAAATATATGAAATAATAATTTCTGAGAGTTAAAATTTGATTTTTGGTTGACTTTGGTCAACGTTTTGACTAAACGAACCCGAACCCAAACCCGTATTCCAACGGTCCCAGGAGATCCATAGTAAAATATGAGACTTGGGCGTATGCCCGGAATCGAATTCCAAGGTCCCTAACTCAATAAATAATTTTTTGATGAAAATTGTTAGACTAAAATTTAAAGGAATCAAAGAAATTGATTAATGTTTGAACTCGTTGGTATCGAGCACGTATTTTGGTTCCGGAGCTCGATACAGAATTATTATAATATTTAAGTCATATCTGTTAAATTTGGTGGAAACTGGAGTTGACTTGACGTGCTTCGGACGTCCGGTTGAGAAGATAATGAATTTGAAATGTTCTTGAGGAATTCACGAGTTTTGATGCTAAATCCGTAGCTTTAGGTGTTATTTGCGATTTGATCGCACGAGCAAGTCCGCAGGATATTTTTAAATTTGTGTGCATGTTTGGTTTGGAGCCCCTGAGGGCTTAGGAACCATTCGGGCGATGCGCGAGTTGAGTTAGCTGTCAACAAGGGCTGCTGGTGCACCTGATCTGGTGTGCCCGCACCTGTGAGCTTTTGGCCGCAGGTGCGAGGGAAAGCCTGCAGATGCGGCCCATGCCAGCTTTCCATTTCCGCAGATGCGGACTTCCTCCGTAGAAGCGGGACCACAGAAGCGAAACATTGTCCGCAGGTGCGGCCCCAGTGGCCCAACACCCATTTCGTAGAAGAGGACCTTCTGTCCGCACGTGCGGACACGCAGATGCGGCCCAAGTACCGCAGGTGCGAATGTCGGGCAGTGATTTCATTAATTAGAACTCCAGCCGTTTTTCTTCTCATTTTTCACAAGGGTAGAAGACTTAGAGCGATTTTCTCAAGACCTTTTCTTCTCAAAATCATAGATAAGTGTTCATTAACTACTTTCTTTCAATTACCCATTATTTTGCATCAATTTACAACTAAAAATCTAAGGTTTTCATGGTAGAATTAGGAATTTTGGGGTAGAAACTAGGTATTTCAAAATTTGGGGAATTTGACCTCAATTGGAGTCGGATTCCAAAACTAATTGCATATTCAAGCTCGGGGGTGAACGGGTAAACGAATTTTTGTCCGAACCTCGAGTTTGGACCAAGCGGGTCAGGGGTCGTTTTTAACTTTTTTTGGAATAACTTAGAAAAACCATGATTATGCATTAACGTTAATTCCTTTAGAAATAATTAATTAATTGAACTAATTATGATTAGATACGAGTGGGTTGGAGGTGAATTCTAAATGAAAAGCTGTACTCTAGCAGTGAGTGACCTGCGAAATCGAGGTAAGTTTTGTGTCTAACCTTAGATTGAGGGAATAGGTATTGTTCGATTACTTGCTACTTGTTTTGTTGCTAAATAAGATATATAAGTGAGGTGAAGAGTGCCTATACGTTATAGTCGAGTCATAAAATGCGAGTGAAAGCTAATTCTTGTCATTCTTGCTGTCTTAAAGCTTATTATCTATGATTATTGTTGCTAGTGAAATGCTGGAAGATTTGTATCCGGTTCCACCGAAATGGATAATATGTGAATATTGAGTTGAGATTTAAATGTTAAATGGTGATAGAAACTATGATGAAATACTGATTTCTTGTGAAGTTCCTTTTTATATGTTGTTAAAGATTCTGTGAATGGTGAGGAGGAGTGTAAAACACGAAGGGTAATGTCGTGCATAATTTATTTATGTTGTAAGGAAGAGTGTAAAGATGAAGGGTGATGCCGTGCATAAATTATTTAAATTGTGAGGAAGAGTGTAAAGCACGAAGGGTGATGCCGTGCATAATTTATCTATA
>ML325718.1:0-34709 GCA_005239505.1 Nicotiana paniculata
CCCTGGCGTTAGAAGGCTAAGGCCTGGCTAACGCCAGGGCAGGGCTGGCGTTAGCAGGCTAAGACTGGCTAACGCCAGGGTAGGGATGGCTTTAGCAAGCTAAGGCCTGGCTAACACCAGGGTAGGGCTGGCTTTAGCAGGCTAAGGCCTGGCTAACGCCAGGGTAGTCCCGGGTCACTTCTTTTCGACTCTTGAGCGTATTTTCGACGTTCATGCTCCCATTTAGCTCGGCTTCCATTTCCAATTCACCTACACATAAAATAAACCCCATTAGGCATATACGACGTGTATTTTTATCATTAAAGCACATAAAATGCAAGGTATATAATGCTTAAAATCATGAATTCTAGCCACGCATCAAAAGACACGACAAGCTATAAAGTGTTATCCTATCACTAACAATGAAGCAGAGTACGAAGCTGTTATTTCATGGCTTGAACTCGCACGGGAGCTCTCAATCGAGCAAATTGTGATCAACAACGGCTTCCAACTGGTAGTAAATCAGATATAGGGGACTTACATCGCTCGAGAGACTAGAATGCAACAATATCTTGAAAAAGCACGAGAGCTAGTGAGACAATTCAAAACATGGAAGGTAATGCAAATAACTAGAGAGGAAAATGCAGAAGTATATGCATTAGCTAAACTCGCAGCAGTCACGGAAGTAACGAACAAAGACAATACAATTGTCGTTCAACTATTTCATTCAATAATAGACCAGGACAGGAATGAGGTAACTTTTAACAACCTAACCTGGGACTGGAGAAACGAAAATCTTAATTTTTTGCAGAATGGAACCATACCTGAAGACACAAAAGCAGCTCAAGCACTTCGCCGCAAAGCTGCACGGTACTGCCTTATTCGCAACTTACTTTATCGCAAGATGTTCGGAGGACCCCTAGCTAAATGCCTCGGACCTAACCAAAAGGAATGTGTGATGATAGAAGTTCATGAAGGACACTGTGGAAATTACTTAGGGGCGAGATCCTTAGTGAAAACACTAATCAGAGCCGGATACTATTGGCCTAAGATGGAAGAAGAAGCCGAGAATTTCGTATCCAAATGTGACAGATGCCAAAGGTTTTCCAATAACATGCATCGACCAACGGAATTGTTACATCCAATAATATCCCCATGTCCTTTCATGAAATAGGGTATGGACATAGTGGGACCTCTTCCCACAACTAAAGGACTGGTACGGTTTTACTCGTACTAACTGACTATTTTACAAAATGGGTAGAGGCAGAAGCGTTCAAACAAGTGCGAGAAAAGGAAGTTAAAAGCTTCTTATGGCGAAACATAATATGTCGCTTTGGAATACCAAAGGAAATCGTGTGTGATAATGGCCCACAATTCATAGGCTCGCAAATCACAGAATTCTTCGAAAGTTGGAAAATCAAGCAGATCACTTCAACGTTGTACCACCCCGTGGCTAATGGTCAAGCTGAGCAAACTAATAAGGTCATCATAAAAAATCTAAAGAAGTGGCTGGATAAAGCCAAAGGAAATTGGCCTGATGAGTTACCAGCGGTATGGGCATACAGAACAACTTCAAAACTATCCACAGGAGAAATTCCGTTCGCACTTGTTTATTGCTCAGAAGCCTTAATACCTGTGGATATTTGCGAACCAAGCATAAGGTTCTCAACATCCACAGAGGGAGAAAACGACGATGAATTATGGACCAACCTGGACCTGCTCGAACCACGGAGAGAAGTAGCATTGATACAGATGGCAGCTCAAAAACAAATCATAGAACGTTATTACAACCGTAAAGCTCATCTCAGGTACTTTAAGATTGGGGACTTCATCCTCAAAAAAGTCTTTCAATTAACAAAAGAAGCAGGTGCAGGTAAGCTAAATCCAAATTGGGAAGGACCTTACAAAATCAAAGGCATAGCTGGGAAAGGCACCTATGAGTTGGAAGCTATGGATGACAGAGTTCTACCAACAAGTTGGAATGCCATCCATCTAAAGAAGTATTACTTCTAAAAGAAAAGAATACTCACCGTCAGGTATCGCACGTTCGAATTTATTTGAACATTTAAAAATTTTACTAATTTTTTTAGATGATAGGCACAAAGCTAACCCATAACCAGATGATGATATTAGACTTGCAAAGATGCGAGGAAATAACACAATTTTCGGTCTAGGGTTACACTTTCTGATGGACGTTTTAACAGGTTTAAGCAGTCATCATCTAAAAAACTATTCACCTTCGAGTCTGGAATATTTTTCCTTTTCAGGAAAAGGACCACAAGGAAGGAATAATCAAGGGATCGAGATTTCATTCTTCAAAGCTCAAACACTTGGGGGACTATACAGTATGGAAGGCTAAGACGAAGCAAAAAAGACTATCAAAAAGTCAAAAGCTCGATCCTGAAGACCCATCTACCCAACGAGACAAGTGACACGAGAAGAATCGAAAGAAATCAAAAGATCCATCCAAATACAAAGCCTAATGCAAAAATAAAAAATCTTCGAACATATTCAGGTTGAAAGGCAAAATATTAGTCACGAGAAAGAAATGTACATCTTTATACTTATTCAAAACTGTTGTAACAAAAACAGTTAGGGGTAAAAGATCATCATCAATGTACTTATTCAAAAAACTTTTCTCGAATAAAACAATTATGGATGAAATATATAAATCCTTGTATTTGAAACTGTTATAAAATAAAAATAGTTACGAATAAGAAAACATTTCCCTCGTACTTATTAAAAAACTGTTTCCAAAACAGTTGCGGTTAAAAACCCCGATCTTTATAAAAACTGTTACTAGTAAAAAATAGTTATTTCCTTGTATTAATATCGAAAAACTGTTACCTATGAAAAACAGTTATGAAATAAAATAGTATATCAAATCTGTTAAACAAAAATAGTTGCAAACATGAGTTTTAGACGATAACCAAACACATGTAAAATGTCATGGAAGTTCAAACAAAAAAATTTCCTTGGAAACATTCTTAAACATGTGTAAAATTCCTATCACTCTATTGCATTATCATGAAGTTGAGACGTCTTCTTCATGTCAATTATAAAGGGCCCTCTTCCATAAACTATGCCTATTACAAAAAGGCACACATATTATATGACACCATGCCTATTACAAAAAAGGTACGAGTAGTCTAAAGAATTCCCCATGCAAAACTCGAAGGTAAGACTAAAACCTCGAAAAATGAAGCATGCAAAAGACTTAAAGAGTGAAAGAGAAACTCAACAAAAGTCGAACTAATATTTATATATTAAAACGGCTAAAACTAAGTATTAACTTATACTTAGCCGTATAAAATTTTTATATACATTGTGGTGCCCCTAAGTTGTCATTTGGGGACTTAAAGGAAATACAAATTTAACCCCGATGGGACTGGGGGTAGCCACCAATTAATACACAAAAAAGGGGGGGGGGAGGATAAATCAACTAAATCTTTTCAAGAGAGGGGTTGACTTCAGTGGCAGAAGGAGCGGGAGCAACTGGGGATGAAGAGGTATGAGCGGCTGGAATCCCACAATCAGGTGAAGAGAGGTTATGACCTTGTTGAGCCTTCTCCATGGCTTCCTTAGTTTTGGATATTTCAGCACTAAGGTCAAAACCCTCTCGATTCATTTCCATCAATGTGTCAAGGCGAGAATTCACTTATGACCATCTCACATCGACAGCAGCCACCTCTTCCAAATCTTCATAATCGTTTTCCCACACTTAAAGCTCAGCTCTCAACCCGTCCTTCTCCGCCACCACAGCTTCATGGGCGGCCCTTAATGAAACAATCGACTCCTCTAAAGTTTGAGCTTTGTCTAAAGCCCTACAAAGATCTTATTGAGTATGAGTGAGTGATTTCACGAGCTTTCCTGAGTATTCCTCCTTTTGCCCCAACAAGTTCTTCAAGTCTCTAATCTCCTCTGAGGCACGGGATAGCTGCTCCACGAACGAAGACTCCAGAACACTCTTATCTTTATCATCTTGACTGCAAGAAGCCCTCTCCACTGCTAGTTTTGCTTCCATGAGTCTCATCTGCCACTTCAAGGTACTCCTTTCCTCTTCTAAAGCATCCATGTCAATTAGGCTATCATATTATGCTCTCCAATTATCAACATCGGCCTGCAACTTTTTTGTCTCTTGGCCCATGTAAGAGCACCGTGGCTAGCTAGATTTGCTTTCTCAGAGGGACCTATCAAAGGCTTGAGCCACACTTCGGGCTCACCCGTTTTCTTGAAAAGGTTCCCCTCAGCTGGAACCTCAATTACTACCTACCGCATCTCTCTGCTAGAAGACCCTACTTCCCTAACAGAAGGCATGGAAGCAGACAAAGATGGAAGAACAACAGGCACGGAAAGTTGAGGAGTTGGAAAAGCCACGGGCAAAGAAGCAGATACAGAGAGTTGAAAAGTTGAAGAACTTACAGTCAAAGCAACAACAGAAGTTGAAATAGCCAAAGGAACAAACGAAAAAACTTCTCTCAAAGAAGCAGGAAAGACAGTAGCCAAAGGGACGTCGTCAGGAGCGAGATCAACACCGTCATGAATAGGGGAATGTGAAACATCATCAAGTACAGGGGGCTATATCACATACAGAGAAGGCAAGGTTGAGGCTGTAATCTCATCATCTAAAACCATTCGCCTTCTCCGTGGCCCGTGCACTAAAGCACCCTCTTCTTCTTCTTCTTCTACGGAATGAGACTCACTAATCTTCCTCTTCGAGGAAGATGAACCAACAATGATTTTCTGGGCTTGATCCAAGGACATCTTCGGGATAGATGAAGCATACACCCCGCGAGCAGAGAACCCTATTAAAAAGGGAAAAAAGTTAAACGACAAAAAAAGAGACTTGAGTAAGGAAAGAAGCAAGAAAAAGAGCTTCACTTACCGTGGGTCTTTACTTGCCAACCATACCTCCCAACGAGGTACTTCCAATATCTCTCTTCTGAAGGAGCAACAGATAACAATTTTTCTACCCAATCACGAATATCAGATACATTCTCAACAATATTCATGATTGTTGAGAGAAGGGAAAACACAGATACGGTGTTAAATAAAACATCTCAATTCAAAACACGAAAAAGTAAATGTGAGCTAAAGCATACTCACGTGCGCGATTCCACTTCTAAGGGAAGGGAATATTTTGTTCACCCACTAAACCAACAGTGGATACAACAACATACCTGAGGTACCAACCCCTATCCTTATCGTCTCGGGGGGTTACCATCACTCTTTTGCTTCTAGCAGTCAGAGTAAAAACCCCTTCACGAAATAAGGTAGGAGAGTAGAGGTGAATAAGATGGTTGAAGGTAAAAGGAACCGAGGCTAAAGAAGCCAAAATCCTAAGAATCGCGACAACTCGCCACACAAGCGGGCCAACTTGTCCTAAGTAGATATTGAAAAATGGAAAAACTCAATTATAACTGGGTCAATAGGGGGTCTAAACCCTAAAGTGAAAGGATACGTATAAACAAAATAATATCCCTTGTTGTAAGACGTTATTCTTTGATTACTATTCGGAATATAGACAGGAAGTCCATACGTTCAAAAACACTCCCTCCGAACAAGGGAAATCTGACCCTCAGTTATAAGGGTTGGATATCTTTAGACACTGTCAAGAGAAGAAGATTGATTTACAAGAACTTAACTATCCCTAGCAAAAAAAACTCAGCAGGGACACTTTCATCGACTCCAGGTTCACGAAGGCGTTCGCCTCTACCTCTAGACAAAGACCGAGAAACTCTAAATCTAGGAGAAATTGGAGATCTAGTGGAAGGAGGAAGAACTATATGAGAAGAAGGGAGCCCCTCAAAGGAGTGGATCCTAGACTTCTAAGTCTACCACCCCTCCGACTCCTATTCGGAGCAGAAGATGGCGCTAAACTTTCAATATCTATTACTCTTTGAGGTTGGCTTGAAGAAAACATGTTTACAAAGGCAAAGAAGAAACTTCTTTACAAAAGAAAAAGTTAGAAAAGTGTTTCGTGGAAGCAAAGAAAAGAAAACATGAATTTATACTTGAAGACAACCGTCAAACATGAAGAAAAAAGAAAAATAATGATGAAAAGTCATAATTGAATATGTCACTTCGGGACTGACACAGCCGCAAAAAGCCCTAAAAGGTTCCGAGTAAATACAGAACCAATCTGAAAAGGACACGTGGTATGAGAATTAAATAGAAGTGACAAACGACGCATATGGTGCAGAGAATGATACAATGATTCAAGGAAATGTGGCGGCAAAATATTATCGCCATAAATGAATATCCACTTACAAAATATTAATCGTAAATATATGGTAAGTGGGGGGACTATCTGCATTGGTAAAAAGAGTTTCACACGTAAGCCAGCTTTTGACAACTCAACCAGTCACGTGGACATAGGAAAACGCGACAACTGGACATGATTCATTGAAGAGGTACGGTACAAATGGACATGGTTCAGTAAACCCACAAACATATCAGCTACGGGAAACTCAACTTGATCAAAACGGGAGAGAGGCACAGTCAGAATGAATCTAGACAAAGCTACAGGCAGATTCAAGGACCCACAATTGATTACTCGAACGTTATGTAACTGAACCCTAATTACCGTTATCCTTTGTAACGCCTCATTAATGTCATAATTAGTCATTAATGAGTAACCATAGCAAGAGTCGTACGTTATAAGAATCTCCTATATAAGGGAGGGGAATACAGCTTGTAAAGGGATCTGATTCTCGAATACAATTAGCTTAGATTTTTTATTTCTGCAATATTGTCTATTATTCATTTTTCTCCATTACTTTGATTATTAGTAACCCGTATTCATCTTAAAAATAAGCTTTAGTCAAAGGGTGTAATTCTTTGGTTAAACATGTTCGTCCTCATGAAAAGTGATATTGTGAGTCTCCAACACTTGGCCCACCATATTAGCCATTTATCCACTAGTGATGTTGTTTGGCACATAGGCTTCGTTCAACACCTTCAATAAAGCATTCCCGTGCATCTCGAAATTCTGCAGCAAAGAGAGGATGGATATTTGCGTTGGCGTTTTGTTCAGTTGGTCGATGAATGAATACTCCTTGGCCTGTACTTTCCTCCAAAGGTCGTCCGGACATGTCTCAATAATGGGAGGCTGATTGGAAGCCTGCCTGCTGGATTCAGCCAGATGTTCAGGGGTATAGACTCTACCAGTTCTTGTCATACCCTGTGCGGCAACAACTTCTTCAGTCTTGACTTTGCCTTTCCTTCTCGCCTCGGCTGTATAGTCCCATGGTACAACATTTGTATAGAAAGTTGGCGCGTTCGATATCGCCACTGTTATTGGCGCAGATACCCTCACTTCGAATGGAACATGTGCCTTGGGTGGAAAGACTACAACCTCAAATGGTGTGGGTGCATTTGCCGGAGACACGAACTCAACTTCAATCGATACTGGTGTCTTTGTAGGTGACGCTGATTCAAACTCAAGAGGCATGAAAATATTTAGCTCAGCATCCTCAGACGGTTGAATCTGGACTATGATCGGGTTGAGAGTGACTGACGGTTTCTTTGGATCATCGCCTTCTGCGATCAACCTGATTGATCCCTCGGGGTCCCAATCATCTTCTATTTCAATCAAGTGGATGCCTCCACCCTTATGGTCCGAAAGAGGATTGTTGTGGACATTTGGAGCAGATTCCTTTGCCACGATGACCTTGTTGTCAATCAGGGATTGTATCTTTTCCTTCAAAGATCGGCATTCATCGATGGTGTTCCCCTTCATGCCGGAGTGGTATGCACAAGACTTGTTTGGGTTGACCCATTGAGAAGGATTCTCAGGGGTTGCAGTAGGGATGGGGGTGACAGAACCAACAACTTTGAGTTTCTCATATATCTGGTCGATGGGTTCAGGATGGCGTATACTATTTTGGAGGTCTGCGATCAAAGCTAGGACGAGGTCTAGGGAAGTTTTGACGGGTAGGGGTGATTGGTAATGAGATGGTTAGAAATTGTAAGTGTGGTAGACATGAGCGGGTTGTGAGTAATTGGGTGAATCAAGTTGATATGTCGGTGGTGGAAGTGATTGATAAGTTGGTGGTGGAGGTGATTGATAAGTGGGTAGTGGAGCTTGGTACGAGGGTGAGGGTGCTTGGTAATTTGGGGTTGGTTGATATGTGATTGGAGGTGTTGGGTAAGTTTGATATTTGAGTGAGGATTTAGTTCTTTGTGCAAGCATCACGGCTTCCGCGTCTCTTTTCTTAGACACACCACCAGACTGCAAAGTTTTGTTTGTAGCTTGCAAGGCTTCAAAATTTGTGACCATACCGCTCCTGATACCTTTTTTCAATCCGTTCATCTAATTTGATAATGTCGGAGAATTTTTGGTTCTCAATCATCAACCGTTCATAGTACTGCGGGTCCTGGGCCCGGACAAAGAACTTGTTCATCTGCTCCTCTTCTAAGGCGGGTCCGACCTTGGCAGCTTCGGACCTCCAACGAATAGCATAATCGCGAAATGTCTTCATGGGATTCTTCTTCAAATTATGAATATAGAACACGTCTGGTGCATTATCTGTGTTGAACCTGAATCTGTCCATAAAGTCAGATGCCATGCTCACCTAATTCGACCATTTCTTGGGATCTTGGCTGATGTAACAAGACAACGCATCTCCTTTAAAGATCCTCATGAACAGCTCCATACAGATCCTTTCATCCTTCCCTAATCCAACCATCTTGTCACAATAAGTTCTCAGATGGACCCTTGGATCACCTGTACCATCAAACATTTCAAACTTAGGAGATTTGTATCCGTCGGGCAGTTCGATATCGGGTTGTATGCACAGGTATTTATAGTTCAACCCTTTGACTCCATTGATTCCCTCGACGACTTGAACCCGGCTGGCCAGCTTCCTAAGTTCCTCGGCCAAGTTCTTGATAAGCAGGTCCTTTTCGTCAGACTCAGGTCTCCACGTAGATGGGATTGTTATGGTGGCCTGGCGCATGAGTGTGGAAATGGTCATTTGTGGAGTTCTATGGTTCTGGGATAAGCAAAGGAGTGTTATATGGAGTATGGCAGGCATTGCATTGTGCTGGAACAATTTGGTTCTTTGGTGGGGTGTTGTGATAAAGAGTTGCGGGATGATTTTTCTGCTTTGGGATGTTTTGAGGAGGTGTAGGATTCTAGATGTTGACGTCTGGGACGTTGAGGGAGAATGACAGTTTTTCCAGATTCTGAACTTGATCAAGCTCTTCTTGAAACTTTGACAACTTCCATTCCAGTTGCGACACAGTTTCCTTCTGAATCCGAATACCCTGGCCATCAGTGGCCTCTACCCGTTCAACCACATTCTCATTTATGATGTTGCCTGAATCTTCCATTTTCTTTTTGCCTTTGTTATTGCCTTTGGGAGGACTAAGAGGAGGAGAGGGTGGAGGGACCCTGGATCTTGTAAGATAGGATGATGATGCCAGAGTGCACAAACTAACCTTTGGGGAGGGGAATAAATAAATAAAGAAAGAGGAAAACAAAAACAAAAGGTAGCCAAGACAGTGATACTTATGAAAAGTATTGCAGTATTTAAACACATAGCGTGGGAATGTAAAACGCGTCCTAATTTGGGGACCTCTTTTGTACCCGAGTTATCCCTAGCGACAAATTGATTTGGAGAACATAAGATGCTAAATGCCTCATTTTATTGACAAGAAAATAGACGAATCCCAAAACGGCACTAAATAAACAGGAAGTAAAGGTCACTAATGGCCATTGGCCTTATTACATTGATAAAGTAAAAGAAAGACATTCCTATCTACTTGGTCCTAGAAGGACCTTACCCAGACTCGACATTCTTGATTCCCTCATACAGTTTCCCCAACTCGGGAAGTCCCAGCAACAGGTATGCTCTGGCTGGATGTCCTCCTTCGGTCCCTTCAGCCTTTTGACAGTCTTCAACCCTTTTGAGAAATTTTTCCTCCAGCTCCACTATGCCTCGCTCCAAATACCCTAACCTCAATTAGTTTCTTGCTAGACTCATGTATTTTGCAGTGCTCATCCTCACACTCACGGATCCTCTTGTGCAACTAATTGTATTTGACTTGTGCCTCGGTCTTTTCATATATAACCCTGTGGCCCTAAACGAACCCTAGCTCGCTCAGACCGCCCCAATTTTCTACCAACCAACCAAGATAGAAAGGGGTACAACCGACATGATATCTGTCTGGCTCGATGGTTTCCTTCTCCATTACAATCTTGCAGTGCCACATATGTTGGGCTTGACACTTGTGAGGACTATCGTCATTTTGGAAGTCAGCTCGAAAATGGCTCATCTTGTCGACCCTAGGTATGACTTGCTTCCTACCCGCTTGCCTCATAACTCGAAGAGGGATGTAAGGGTATGTTACTCTTAGACCAATTAATATTAGGAACGGTACATCTCTGGAACGGGAGATGAGCTCCTCTATCAAAAACCACTCGAACATCCACTGAACCTGTTCTTCAGTCAGATTAGCAAAGATCTCTACCATTCTTTGGCGTTCTCCGGCTGAGCGAACATGTCGGGGATGTAATTCATTCGCTTTGGATGGTGGAAAGCTATGTGGTCATCCCAAACTCTTCGATGCATTTCTTATCTGTTTTCGCCCTTTTGGAGATGTTCCATGAGCCAAAGCTAAAGTAGTAGATTGCAGCCTTCGAAGTATCTTGCCCCTCGTTGACACTTTTTCAAGGCTCGATATATGTCTGCAATGATCATAGGCAGATTGCTGAAGTTTTGCCCACCAATTCCTTCCATTAGTGTCTTGGTTACCATGGCCAGTCTAGTGTGGATTGTCTTTTTCTTTGTTGGAAACACAATCAAACCCAAGAAGCATAACATGAAGACGAATACCCTATGATGAATGTGTCCCAAGGATGTGATGGCAAACTCGTCGTGGTAGGTACGCTATGATTTGCTGTGACCGTATCTTTTGTACAAGTAGTCAAACGGGATGTATGACTTCTTTAAGCATACCAGTTTTGCATTCTTCTTTAGACCCATCATTTTTATGAAACCTTTGCCTGTGCGGTTCTCAGGAATTAGAAACCCCGGGGTTTCCCATACTATGCCAGGCAGTCCTCCTATTTTCTCCAGCAAAGGTATCTTTTCAATGTCCCCAAAGCGGAACACGGACCTTTCACAATCCTAGAACAGGGTAGAAGCCTCTATTATCATGTTGTTAGGCTGGATTTCTAGGAGAGATGGTAGATTGCCGAAGTATTTTCTGACGAGAGTTTTGTCACTAGAATGTAAATCTTCCAAACAACTTAGCAATCTTGGATGGATATTGGAGACCGTTCCGAATGTGGGGACTTTGTGCCTCATTTTTCTGCAAGGCAAACA
The DNA here is from genome assembly GCA_005239505.1 of Nicotiana paniculata. NCBI lineage: Eukaryota > Viridiplantae > Streptophyta > Magnoliopsida > Solanales > Solanaceae > Nicotiana > Nicotiana paniculata. The sequence goes on from ML325718.1 coordinate 11,313, forward strand.
AGGTTAGGCCCTTACCCCCACCAGACTCGACTATTTAACATCAATAATTAGCATAAAGCATTTAGTTCTCCAAATAAATGCACAGAACGTGATGATGTCCGTTTGGGTTTAGGGAAACCCACTGGACTTTTGGATAAGGCAATCTTAAAAGCTATCATGCGGACAATACTTTAGCCTGGCTAGGTTTGACCATGATGTATGAAAAAACATAACGGAGCAATGTTTCTATGGGGTTTTAGACTGGTACCCTCGAGCGGACAACTTAAGGGGGAAAGGCACAGAACCGTCGACTGCACCGTCGATCGACTAGTTTTACCGCAAATAAGCCTTTCTGAATTTAGAGGGTAATAATATAGGAAGAGCGCAACCACTCATCAAGCGTTGCTATAGTATTTTGTTTGGTACGAGTGGAGTATGATGTTGAATCATGATTATGAAATAAATAGTAAAATATGTAGTCATGTATTTGCACATTATGAAAGCAGTAAATACAGTAGTTTATAATTTAAAAGCGATTACAAAGGAAGGAAACAGAAAAACATGTCAGTTACTTTTGAAGAAAAAAATGCTTAAAGAATAGACAAGTAATTGCACATAAGGGAAATGGGAAGAGGTAGAAATTCACAAAGCAATTTGAAAATGGTAAAAACATGAATATCCCCAACAGATTCACCATGTTGTCGCGCCCCCTCCTTCCTCGTGGAGATAGGTTTTATGACATTCTATTGAGAAAACTCTTTCCTTTTGGGAAAGGGGTTTGTGGTTTTGAGAGTCGCCACCTAACGATTTTTAAAGGTGAATTAGGACACCAAAGGGGTTCATTTACAACTACGCTGTTAACTAGAGATAGGGTAAGGACTTGAAATTATCCTAAGGGGAAGGTGTTAGCACCCCTCAGGATCCACAAGTGTGGTTCCCGGCCAAACAGCTTTTGTGAATTTGTACAGCTTAGCAAACAAACAAATAAAGGCTCAAATAAGAGGGGATTTAAGACTTAAGCATGCATATGTTTGAAAATAGTAAAGAAGGTTAGATTTTGAAAGGATTGTGATCTAAGATATAAAGGGTATCCTAGGTTTTACAATAATATGGATCAGATCAATGCAATACCTGGTAATCACTCCTCGAAGAGGGGCTACACGTGGTATTAGCGCACCGGTCATCATATCCATATTCTAACCTTTGCGACCTCATGAAAGTAACTAAATCGAGTGTTGGTATCGACCTCTATTGTATGCTGTTACCCGTCCCTTTTTATCAGTCCCTGAGGAAATTAGGACTCCTATCCTAAAGGGGGGTGCTAGGCAGACCCTCAGGTTTTAAAGGTAAAAATTCTAGGGCAACAGATAACAAAATAGGTAGGACTGCACATAAGGGAAGAACATGAAAAGCAATTAAGGGGCTCAAGTATACCTCCACACATAGTACACATAAACAACATGTGTCATACACAATTAAGGTTGAGATTCAGGTTCAGATCCTAAGCATGGTATCTGAGTGATAACACAAAGACAAATTTATTGCATAACTCAGAGAGGAAGTCTTAATCAGGCTTGCCTACTAGTTTTAAACATGCTGACAGTTGAACACTAATCACAAAGGGCAGTTCTGGTTTTGTTTCTTTATGGCTGATTACTTAAGACTTGCCTAGACGGGGGACAGTGTATACTAATTATCTGAATTGTTAGAGGGACTGTTGCAAATTATTACCTACACATGTTGTTCTAGGTTGTTCAGAACACAGAATTGTTGCCAGTTGTTGTGAGAATTGAGTGAAGTTGTTTTATTCATTTTCATGCATAAGTAGGTGTATTTAAGCGAGTAAGAGGCAATCCTAAGGACATGGTATCTAGTTCACAAAGATGAAGAATAATGCAGAATCAGAAGCCTAAACATGATCTCTAAATGCACAAATATGCATTGTTTAAACATGGTTCAGGAGATGTAAACATGACAGGTTTATTAGTGTTGTTTATCCTAAACAGGATCTCTAAATGTACGTGGCAGCGTAGAGAATGATTGTAAAGTACTGGTTATTAGCACATTTTAGCACATGACTTTCAAAATGAGATGCCAATAGATGCTGAAAACAATAAGCGTAAGACCTGGGGAACATGGTCTCTAATGCATGATCTTGCACATATGAGTCCTAAGCATGGTTTCTATTGTGAAAATAGGGAATAAAACCTAATAGCATAGCTTCTACCCTATAATAGCTATAGCGTGCATATTTACCCCGCCCTTTTCACTATCCATCCCCAAAGAGTTGTTTACAACAATTATTACAGGCCATTTGCATGAATTACATAACTGAATAATGAAAAGAAGAAGTTATACTATACGGAGCCTACTGATACGCCCAAAATCTCCAGAATGCCTCATTTCCATTCTATTCACAACCTTTCACAAGATCCAGGTGTGTCAGAGCTGCCTAAGGATCTCAATGGATCCCGGGGAGTGCTCACACCCAGAGTCATAACCAAATTTGAGTAAGTGTAGTGTGGAAAGGCCAGCTCTTGCGTTTCAAAGTTCAAAGGGAGCTCAAGGGTCCCAAGGCAATGCTCACACAAGAGGGGCAAAACCTAATGTCTACCAGTATAGTGGAAGTGCTCATAGTGAGTAAGAACAATTTTAAAATAGTTTTGAGAAAGAGAGAGGTTTAATGAAAATTAGCTTGAAAAGGGTAAGGTGATAGCACAACCAACTTACTCAAACAACACACACAAAACAATAAACAGGAATTAAGACAAATTCAGCAACAACAAGCAGGGAGATGGGGGACTGGGGACAAGTATGAAGCACATAGGAACAGGCTTGCACACAAGTAGGCCCCAGAAAAGTATTACAAGACTTAAACTGTCATAACACATTCTGTCACAAAATGTTCATGATAGGAGCTTAACAACATTAGTTTGAGGGATGCCAAACAGGTTCACACATTAAGTTCAAGGAAGGGGTTCAGGATTACTTAGTAGCTAGGGGGATCATGAATACATGCTGACAATGTACTGGGGTTAGGGAGTAAGGCAGAATTGTAACAAACAAATAGAAGGAGCAGTAGACATGTTGAAATAAGGGAAAGGGAAATCACATAGACAGAATAGATATGCTAGTTACAGGGTAAACAGTAGAACCACAAGTAGAAGCACAAAAGGAATAAGAGAAAGTGCAATACGAACATAAACATGTTGTTTTAGATGCTGTAAATCAAATAGAAGACATACCAGTCAAGATTGAGAGAATAGAACAGTAGTGTGCAGAGAAATAGAGCAATAGGACAGTAGTGTGCACAACAAGAGAGCAGTAGAGAAAGTAGAGCAGTAATAAGCTACTCAGTCTTGGCTTTTAGCCGACTGAGTAGCCAATAGTCAATAAAAGAGAGTGTGTAGAAAAGTAAGAGAGAGAGAGATGAGTATGATTATGTTTGTGTGTGTGATGTTAATGAAAGAGTAGAGTATATATAGTTTTGAAAATAGGCAGAAAATAAGGTAACAAATAATAGTTCAGCACAATTATAGAAGTAAACATCAATTAGGATAAAATTAATGTTAAGTCTCCCTTTAATTAAGGAGTCATGTACAAACGGTAACAAACAGTGATAAACAATGAAAGAAATCAATTGAAAAGCTGATTTTAACATATAAGCAGTTGTAAAAGTACAGGGCATGTGATAAAGACTAGATGAAAAATATCCTAATCAAGGAAAGTGCATATGTGAATCAATTTGACAGCCTTATTCATAGGAATAAGACAGGACGCAGTTTAATTCCGAAAATCAGTAAGAGAATCCTCGAATGAGGTCCTAATCACAGGGAATCAGTACCAATCAAGGAGAATATCACACAAATAAGGAAATACTCGAAATTAGAATATTGTGTAAAAATCAATAAAGTACTAATCACACTTATTCAAAGATGCATAATGGTAAAACAATACTGATTTGAACGGGATAACACATATTAAGCAATAATCAGAAACCCTAACCACAAAATTAGAGATTCACGTCAGAACATAGCAAGTAATTAAAGGACGCAATAAACAATCGTGATTTAGACAGAAGTGACAAAGAACCAGAAACCCTAACAGCAAGTATAGAGCAAAAAATCACAAAATCATCCAAAAATCACATAGTACACATGAAAGCAAAGTAGTCGTGCTAGAATAGATAAACATTATTGCAAATACACTCAGACTCACAGATTGAACCAAGAAATTTGGGGCTTTTTATCAAAATGACTCAAACGAAATGGAAAGGATCAAATAACGTTAAACACGGTAGAATCATAAAATAATGCTAAGAAATTAGAAAGAAGACTGTTTTGAAAGGGATTTTGAAAACCCTAGTTTGAAAACTGAAAAATTGTTTAGGAACCTGAAGAATCTTTAAAGAAAATATGGAAAGAACTCATAACATGTATAGATTTGTTACAGATCTAGAAGAATCGAGAGTTTTTAGAAGTTAGGGTTTAAAAGAGAGAACCCAGAGAGGAGAAGAAAAACTCAAAAGTCACCGGTTTTAACCAGAAAGTGGTAAGATCTTACTCGGACGGCCATGGATGGCCGAAAAAATGGAATGAGATCATAGGAGGTGAGTGAACCGCCTCTGGTTCACTTGAGGGATTCAAGAGTAGTGACACACGTTAAGGAGGGAGCCATAAGGCTGGTTGGTGGCGAGACCCATGGATTCCGGTAGGGCAACGACCGGAGAAGGGGCTAGGTTTAGCAGAGGGAGTCAAAGAGATGAGGGAGTTGAGAGAGATGAGAGGCTTGAGACGGCGGAGGGTGAGGCGGAAATGAGAAGGGGTGGAAGTTAGTCTTTAGGTTTATTTTAGGAAGGGGGTCATCCGGACTGTTGATCAATTTTGATCAACGATCAGGATTAAACCCAGATTGGGCCGAGTAGATTTCGGTTTGAGCTTGGGGGGTCTGTTGGGTTATTAAATTGTGTTGGGATCAGGCCAAAATTGAAATGAAGGTGGCTAATTGTTAAATACCCAATTAAATTAGCTAAAACAATTTCTAAAATAGCTGATAATTGTAAAAAATGAAATTCATGCTTAGAAAAATAAATTAAAATGATTACTTAGTATTTAAAAGTACAAAATGACTAATTACTGGATAAAAATAGTATAAAACATATGATTGGGCTATAATTGCAAAGTTATTGCGATTATATCCAAAACGTGCCAATTTGGCTAATTGTGAAATAACTTGGTCTTAGTAGGACCCTAAATAATAAATTAAATGAAGAAATTCTTTTGAAATTATTTGTAATGCAATTTTGTAATTTATTATCGTAAATAAAATGCTGGATAAATTTAAAATAAATTAATAAAATATAGGAAAATTATATAAAAATACCAATTTCTATGAAAGTCTGATTTTGAAGGTATATATGCAAATTAAAGATAATTTGAGGAAAAATTGGGTATCAATAGCTGCCCCTCTTTACCGGGGAAGGATGAAAGAGTTGTCGGGTAAAGATATAATGGCCAATTTGGACCGAGTGAAATGGTTTGGAGAGATTCCGGCCGCACCCTGGTTTCCGAGTTGCCTACTTATCCTTGGTTTTACAGGAATCTTGCCATATGTAGTTCAGGAGTAATCAGTATACCGATGAAGTTTCTTACAAGAACGGACGCAACATTTGAAACTGATTGAATAAGCGGCTTACGGTGGTTAGGAGAACTGGAGCGGAACCGCTCCTGCCAGGATGGTAGTTTGCTCGCCGGATTACCTGCAAATAAATAATACAAGCATATTATTGTGCGTAATTTAAACATGATGCAAATTCCCGTTGGACTATGAATGATGTCGTCAGACGGTTAAGGATTACGTCCTCAGACCATGACGTCCTGGGCTATGAATTGCTTGATGCAGGATTCGCAGGCCATGAAAATGATGTTCTCGGGCCATGAGGATGGTGCCTCCGAACCATGATGCCTTTGAATAATGATATGCAGAGATTGAAAGAGATCCTCAAGCCATGGCATGGTGTTCTCGGGCCATGAAAATGGTGCGTCCGAATGATGACGCCTTTGGATGAGTTGGTGATATTTCAAGCCATGCAGATGCAATAGAATGATGTTGACGAGACAGAGCTTAGTCTTGCGAATAAAAGGGTAGAGATTAGCCCGAAAGGAAAGCGAAGTAAATAGTGTGTGAGACAATGGTTAGTCTCGAAAGGTAAATTGGAGGTAGATCTTAGCCTCGGAAGGCAGAATGGTAGCCTTATGCAATGCAGATGGAGACAATGCTTAGTCTTGGAAGGAAGAATTGTAGCCTTATGCAAAGATGCAAATGCAGATGGAAACAACATTTAGTCTCGGAAGGTAGAATGGTAGCCTTATGCAACAATGTAGATGGAGGTAGAGCTTAACCTCATAAGGTAGAATGGTAGCCTTCTGCAAATATGCAAATGCAGATGGAGGCATCGTTTAGTCTCGGAAGGCAGAATGGTAGCCTTATGCAATGATGTAGATAGAGGTAGAGCTTAACCTTCGAAGGAAGAATGGTAGCCTTATGCAAAGATGCAAATGTAGATGGAGGCAACGTTTAGTCTCAGAAGGCAGAATGGTAGCCTTATGTAATGATGTAGATGGAGGTAGAGCTTAACCTCGAAAGGCAGAATGATAGCCTTATGCAAAGATGCAAATGCAGATGGAGACAACGTTTAGTCTCGAAAGGCAGAATGGTAGCCTTATGCAAAAATGCAAATGCAGATGGAGACAACGTTTAGTCTCGAAAGGCAGAATGGTAGCCTTATGCAAAAATGCAAATGCAGATGGAGACACATTTAGTCTTGGAAGGCAGAATGGTAGCATTATGAAAGAAATAAAATGACAGTAGGAATTCTTAGCTGGTGATGAATTGCGGCATTGTGATTATTGAAAGCATTGTGATTGCGGAGCATTAAGGCATGTGTGAACGTCGGCAAGTGCAGCAGTTTTGAGAGTCGTATTTTGGACAACGTTTGTTCCCTGGGCGGATAATTCATTTAGGGATTTTGCAACCTTAGTGCCTGCAACCAAAGAAAGATCGTGAGTTCTATGAATATGGGGAGGGGGGGGGGGAAGGGGGGTTTAGTTCGTATCACCGCTGGCTTTTCTTGACTTGCTGGGCTCGATCTGACGATATTATCTGTATTATTGGGGTAGCGTTGCTAAGCAAAGTTGTTCCAAAAACAAACATACATGATTTTGTAAAAGCATAATGTATGATTAAAATAATTTTTGGATAAACTGACGATCGTGACACGGCTCGGGACATTGCAACCTCTCCTGCTACAGAATTTTGAGGGTCCTCCTCAAAATTCTTCCCCAGTTTGATGGGTAAATGTCTTTGACTGTTGCTCGTGCGGCGATTGGATGAACTTGTCCCCTCAAAATTCTGCCCTGGTTTCTAATTGAGGGAAAAAATGAAATTTATTGAATTGTTACCGAACCCATAGGGCTGCCTACGTATCCCCTCTTAAACGAGAATCAGGTCAGGCGTAGTTCAATTTACATCATTGAGAAAGCATAACGATTACACATATTAGCGATTGACTGCATCTAAATTGATTGGCTTTGGCCAGACTTCTCCGTCCATTTATGCGAGTATAAGTGCTCCTTCTGTCAGTACCCGGTGAACCATGTACGGACCCTGCCAGTCGGGAGAGAAATTCCCTTTGACTTTGTCTTGATGTGGAAAGATCTTCTTCAACACCAAATGCCCTGGTGTGAGCTGTCTGGGCTTGACTCTCTTGTTGAAGGCTCGGGTCATTCTTTTCTGATAGAGTTGACCATGACAGACTACATTCATTCTCTTTCCGTCTATGAGGCTAGTTTCTCATAGCGGTTCTTTACCCATTCTGCGTCGCTGAGCTCAACTTCTTGTATAATTCTTAGAGATGGAATCTCAACTTCAGCGGGAATAACAACCTCAGTACCATAAACTAGCATATAGGGAATTACCCCTGTTGAGGTGCGAACTGTAGTGCGATATCCCAATAAGGCAAATGATAACTTTTCGTGCCACTGCTTGTGCCTTTCTATCATCTTTCTTAGTATCTTCTTGATGTTTTTGTTGGTGGCTTCTACAACTCCATTCATATGAGGTTTTTAAGCTGTGGAATTCTTGTGTTTGATCTTGAAAGCCTCACACATAGCTTTTATCAAGTCACTGTTGAGATTGAACCATTATTGGTGATGATTGACTCAGGAATCCCGAATTGACAAACAATAAGGTCGCGGACAAAGTATGCCACGAATTTCGTAGTCACTGCTTTGTAGGATACTTCTTCGACCCATTTGGTGAAATAGCTTTCTATCATCTTTCTTAGTATCTTCTTGATGTTTTTGTTGGCGACTTCTACAACTCCATTCATATGAGGTCTGTAAGCTGTGGAATTCTTGTGTTTGATCTTGAAAGCCTCACACATAGCTTTCATCAAGTCACTGTTGAGATGGAACCATTGTCGGTGATGATTGACTCAGGAATCCCGAATCGACAAACAATAAGGTCGCGGACAAAGTCTTCCACGACTTTCGTAGTCACTGCTTTGCAGGATGCTGCTTCGGCCCATTTGGTGAAATAGTCGATGGCTACCAGAATGAACTTGTGTCAATTGTAGGCGGCATGCTCGATTGGTCTAATAACGTCCATGCCCCAGGCGGCGAACGACCATGATGAGATTGTTGCGTTGAGCTCGTTTGGAGGTATCTTTATCATATCTGCGTGTATTTGACAACGGTGGAATTTCCGGACATACTGCATGCAGTCCACTTCCATAGTCATCAAAAAGTAACCAGCTTGGAGTATCTCCTTTGCCAGAACAAAACCGTTCATATGCGAGCCACAGGTCCCATCATGAATCTCCTCTAGTAGCTTGGATGTTTCCTTTCCGTCGGCACAACATAATAATCCTAAATCGGGAGTCCTCCTATATAGGATTCCTCTGCTATAAAAGAAGTTGTTGGATAGTCTTCAAAGTGTGTGTTTCTGAGTGGGATTCGCAAGCTCTGGTTAATCTCCTTTTTCCAAACACTCCTTGATGTCATGAAACCAAGGATTTCTGTCTGCTTCCTCTTCGACATGGGCACAATAGGCTGGTTGATTATGGATCTTTACGGGAATAGGATCAATGAAATTCTTGTTCGGGTGTTGGATCATTGAGGTCAAAGTAGCCAATGTATCGGCGAACTCATTCTAGATTCTGGACATGCCGAAATTCTATCTTCGTGAACCGCTTTCTTAATTCCTGTACGTGGTGCAGATACGACAATATCTTGGAATTCTTGGTAGCCCACTCTCCTTGTACCTGATGTACTAGCAAATTTTAGTCACCAATCACTAACAGCTTCTGGACGTTCATGTCAATGGCCATGTTGAGCCCTAAGATACATGCTTCATACTCTGCCATATTGTTGGTGCAGGGGAATCTGAGTTTGGCAGATACCGGATAATGCTGACCGGCTTCTCATATTAGGACTGCTCCAATGCCAATTCCCTTGAAGTTCGCTGCTCCATCGAAGAACATTCTCCAACCGTCATAGGATTCTGCAATGTCTTCTCCTATGAATGATACCTCTTCATCAGGAAAATACATTTCAGAGGTTTGTATTCTCCATCTACAGGGTTCTCAGCAAGATGGTCTGCCAGGGCTTGTCCTTTGACTTCTTTCTGAGTCACATAGATAATATCGAACTCACTCAGAAGGACTTGCCACTTGGCTAGCTTGCCAGTGGGCATGGGCTTCTGAAAGATGTAATTCAATGGATCCATTCTCGATATGAGATACGTTCTGTAGGCACAGAAGTAATGCCTCAACTTATGAGCTACCCAAGTCAAAGCACAACAAGTGCGTTCCAATAGAGAATATATGGCCTCGTACGGAGTGAACTTCTTGCTGAGATCATAAATGGCTTGCTCCTTTATTCATGTTTCATCGTGTTGCCCCAGAATGCAGCCGAAAGCTCCATCTAACACTGCAAGGTAGAGTAACATAGGTGTCATGCCCCAAAATTGAGGGACGCGACCGGCACTCAACCGGGTGACCCCAGTCAAGCGAACCTGCTTTGCAGTTCCTACCCAACGCGCTTCCCCGTGTTTATATCATCCATTATTGATGTGAAGCAGTGGGATAAGCTTAAAACTGTGCGATTACCACAATAAATCCAATTTTTCTTTTCCTCATTTTACATTATTATACTAGATTTCCCAAAACGTACATAATAGATACAACATTTCCCAATACGAACCCCGATTACGAGCAAATACAACCACTGCCCAAAATATATATATACACCCACATAGTGTCTACGGAGCCTCTAAGGGTACTAGAAGTTTATGCAATACTTGCTGGCAACAAGGCCTCGACTATACCTTACAATACATAATATACTCAAAAGGAGATGGCAGGAACTACACATGGCCCCGAGAGGAAGTGGGGCTCACCAATACAACTGAGAAAGGATGAGGAGAAAGCACCACTAACGGCGAGCTGAGAAACCTGCTATGGACCTACCTACATCCATATAAAAAGATGTAGCGCCCCCGACAAAAGGGACGTTAGTACTGTGGAATAGTACTAGTATGTATAAACAAACTTTATCCCAAGTACAATCAAACAATACACAATTAAGACACAGTAATAGAACCAATCAATCAATGCACGTGTAAAGAAACTGCCGAAATCAAAAAGTTTCACAATCTCTCCTTTTTTCCCTTTCAACATCACCATATTCAAGAGGTTCATAGATTTTCATTTCAATAGTGATAATGATCACATTCCATCTTTATTACCTCGTCCACCCTTATTGCCCCACACCTTATCAAGCTTATTACTTTGTGTTGCGGCATGCAACCCGATCCCACCTGACAATCATATTTTATAACATCAACCACAAACAGTTACATCACAAGAATCATCAATTAAAGGAATACAAGTTCATATAAACAATTTATGTATTTGGGCCCAAGGCACCATAACTCTCATCAAGTAGTAATTTCATGAACACGGTGTTGCCACAATCGCTCAATTCAGTTACATTGTTTCACAATACTCGTTTACATTACTTTCCACGTATGGCTTTCAACTATTTTACACATTCCCTCATTTGAGCACATTATCAATATTTTGTACATTACACATCAAACACCTTTCACAACTTCATACAGTACAATAGCATGACAATCAACCTGGAAATCAGAGAATAGAATCTCACGCCTCAACACGTCTGAATCAATTCACATATTTCCAAACTAGGTACACATACCAAATACTCGGACCCAACAAGAGGATTCTACGAATGTTAAAGTTATCCATACATACCTCGAATCGGGATTTTTCCTTAATTTCTATCTCAAATCACCGGGCCTTCTAGCACCTTCAATATAATTCATAATGCGGCACATTTAAGCTTAGAATTAGGAATCATTAACATGTCTTGAACTCATTTGAGCTTTCTATAAAACACCAGGTGTTCTTATTAGATTAAATAACCCTTCTTTAGTGAAAGATTAGCCCAACCTATTTTCCTTAACTAGATTATGGTAAATTGGGTACATGCATGCAAGGTTCTCAACGCTGTCTTTATGAACTATCCTACCTATGTTTCATTGTAACAAAATCTGGAAATTTAGGGTTAATGGGGTGGAAGCTTACCTCTTAGAGTGAAGAAATTTGTGTTCTACTTGATTATTTCCAAGCTTGAGTGATGAAGGAAGACCAATTTGATGAAGTTGGGACTTCCTCTCTCTAGAACCCACTCTTTCCTCTCTCTAGTATCTCAGAAAAATGGTTAAAAATGAAGGGGAGGGGTGTCTTTAATGAACTGGGGTCGGGTGTTAAAATTAGAAAAATAGAAGCCCGACACAAGAATGCGGTCAGGAATGCGATCGCATTCCTGACATACGGTTCGCAGAACCGGCCACATAATGGCCCTCAAGATGGGCAAAAATTCGAAACACACTACCCAGGTATGCGACCATTGTGCGGTCCGCATACACGTTATGCGATCGCATAATGCGTCACATAACTTCATTCCCAAAACCAAAGGCAACAATCCGACAGCTATGCGGTCCGCAGAACTGAAATGCGATTGCATATTGGAACGCATAGTTGACCTCAAATGGGGCAATGATCTGCCCGTGTATGCGACCATTATGCGGTCCGCATACACGTTATGCTATCGCATAGTGCGTCGCATAACACCTATTTTCTGAAAAATTTTATTCTTTAAGTCTCGGGGTACTTTTACTCAATTTAGGTCCGTTTTAATAATTTCCACAATAAAAATAGCTTGGGGAGTCATTCGGGCATTATTTTAAAACGAGAAAATGTTACGGGTCTTTACATCCTCCCCCCTTAAAATCATTCGTTCTTGAATGAGGGCTTTGGAAATCAATTAGTTTTGAAAGCATGACATGCAACTTCCAGATTTTCACTAACTCCAATATTTCAAAAAAAATTTCCCAGAGTTCCCTTTGTAATTAGACCTACCTACCTGTCAGAGAGCCCCCGAAACACATTTCCAAACACCATTACACAGTTTTAATCACCCAATAACTCACCCACAACATTGTTACCTCAACAATTGGCAATTGTTAAATCATTTTGTCAACTACACATAGTTCTTTCTTCTCATACTACAAATTTGCGCATGATTCACATTTTTGCACATAAATTGGTCGTTTTAATGAGTCCCATACAACCCAATCACCTCAATATAATATATTCATTTCAATTGATCACTACCAACCTACACTACTATTAATCACTTGCCTAACACATACGTTCCACAAAACTTTCATTTACCTCAAGGGTTGCACACTACTCAAATAGAATTGCGGGTTCAGTTTTAGCACACATTGGAAAATTACAATAATAAGGCAATTAGGGGAAGATGGGGTGCTTTTTGCACAAAACCGAACCTAAAATATAATTTTCTTAGAGATGACAGTTCCGACGAACACTACTAGACTTATTCAAACAAATGGGGATATTTTTCTTTCATCTCATTTTCCGCTTCCCACGTGGCTTCCTCAATGTGCTGACTTCGCCACAATACTTTAACTGAAGAAATTTCTTGGTTCCTCAATCTACGGACTTGTCTATCAAGAATAGCAACCGGAACCTCTTCATACGATAATTCTTCGTTAACCTCAATAGTCTCAACTGGCACGATGGCTGATGGATCTCCAACCACTTTTTTCAACATGGACACGTGGAACACCGGGTGCACTAATGACAATTGAGGGGGTAATTCCAACCTATAAGCCACTTGCCCTATCCTTTGAGCAATCCGATATGGCCCGACATACCTTGGGCTCAATTTCCCTTTCTTCCCAAACCGCATCACTCCCTTCATGGGAGATACTTTCAAGAATACCCAATCATCAACTTGGAATTCCAATTCTCTTTGACGAACGTCCGCATAGGATTTTTGACGGCTCTGAGAGGTTTCCATCCTCTCTTGAATGAATCTGACTTTTTCCAATGCCTGGTGCACAAGATCTGGCCCTAACAATTTTGCTTCACCAACCTCAAACCACCCAATCGGAGATCTACACCTCCTTCTGTACAATGCCTCATATGGGGCCATCTGAATACTAGCGTGAAAGCTGTTATTGTAAGCAAATTAGATAATCGGTAAATGATCATCCAAACTACCCTTGAACTCCAACACACAAGCCCGTAACATTTCTTCAAGCGTCTGAATAGTCCGCTCTGCCTGACTATCAGTCTGCGGATGGAAAGCTGTGCTGAGATTTACTTGAGTACCCAAACCTCGCTGAAATTTCCTCCAAAAATTAGCCGTGAACTGGGCTCCTCGGTCTGAGATAATGGAAACTGGAGTACCATGAAGCCTAACTATTTCCTTGGTATAACACTGAGCGTACTATTCTGCAGTATCGGTGGACTTGACCGACAAGAAGTGAGCTGATTTCGTGAGTCAATCCACTATCATCGAAATTGAGTCGAACTTGCGCTGAGTGCGAGGTAACCCTACCACTAAATCCATGTTGATAATTTCCCATTTCCACATTGGAATTTCCATAAGCTGAGTTAACCCACCAGGCCTCTGATGCTCGGCCTTCACCTGCTGACAATTCGGACATTTAGATACAAAGTCCGCCACACCTCTTTTCATACTGCNATGGCACCACAAAACACCATCATTGCTCCCGAGTGAAAATGCCGAAATCTTGCCATTCAAAACTACCTCCTTGAACTGTGCCAATGGTAGATCAATAAACTGCTTCTCCTTGACTTCCTCTACAAGTGATGATTCTGCCCCATTATGCACCATGACTTTCCCCTCGTCTAAGGTTGAGAGACAGACCCCTAGACTAGCCAATTGACAAACCTCCCGAGCCAACGACCTTTGATCTTCCTCCAAATGAGCCAGACTACCCATCGACTTCCGCTTGAGAGCTTCGGCCACTACGTTTGATTTTCCCGGATGGTACATAATGTTCATATCATAATCCTTAAGCAATTCTAACCATTGCCGCTGCCTTAAATTCAACTCCTTCTGCTTGAAAAAATATTGGAGACTCTTGTGGTCTGAGAACATGTCCACATGGACCCAATACAAATAATGTCGCCAGATTTTAATGCAAACACAACTGCCGCGAGTTCTAAATCATGCGTCAGATAATTCTTCTCGTGATTCCTTAGTTGCCTGGAAGCATAGGCTATAACCTTCCCGTGTTCATCAACACACATCCCAAACCAACCCTTGAAGCATCGTAATAAACCACAAATCCCTCCGTGCCTTCTGGAAAAGTTAACACCGGTGCTGAAGTCAATCTAGATTTCAATTTCTGAAAGCTCATTTCACAAGCGTCGGACCATTGGAACTTAGTTTCCTTCTGCGTCAATTTAGTCAATGGGGAGGCGAGGGTAGAGAACCCCTCCACAAACCTCCATTAATACCAGGCTAGACCCAAGAAACTGCGAATCTCTGTCGAGGTCGTTGGTGTAGGCCAATCCTTTACCGCTGTGATTTTTTGGGGATCAACCTTAATCCCTTCTCTGGAAACAACATGAACCAAAAATGTGACTGACTCCAACCAAAATTCACATTTTGAAAACTTGGCATACAATTGGTGTTGATGAAGAGTCTGCAGAACTTCCCTGAGGTGATTGGCATGATCCTTCCGACTTCGCGAGTAGACAAGGATTTCATCAATAAAAACATTCACGAAGGAGTTAAGAAACAGTTTGAAAACCCGATTCATAAGATTCATGAAATCCGCTGGAGCATTGGTCAGGCCAAAGGACATTACCAAAAATTCAAAATTGCCATAACGAGTTCTAAATGCGGTCTTAGGAATATCCTACTCTCTTATCTTCAACTGGTGATACCCCGACCATAAATCAATTTTGGAGAAGAACCTCGTACCCTGCAATTGGTCGAACAAATCATCTATCCGAGGCAATGGATACTTGTTTTTGATAGTGACTTTGTTGAGATGCCGATAATCAATACACATCCGAAGCGACCCATCCTTCTTCCTGACGAAAAGAACTGTAGCGCCCCACAGAGACACACTCGGCCGAATGAACCCCTTCTCTAATAAGTCTTTCAACTTCTCCTTTAACTTCCTCAACTCTTCTGGCGCTATTCTATATGGTGGAATAGATGTTGGTTGCGTATCTAGAAATACATCAGTCCCAAAATCGATATCTCTATCTGACGGAATCCCTGGAAGCTCGTCCGGAAATACTTCAAGAAACTCATTCACGACTGGGACGGACTCGGGGGCAGACACTTCTGAAGTGGTGTCCGCAACTTGGACCAAATGATAAATACACCCCTTTTTAATCATCTTCGAGGCCTTAAGGTAGGAAATAAACCTACCCTTTGGCACCACACCATTCCCTTTCCACTCAATAACTGACTCATTAGGAAACTCTAGTCTCATAATTCTGGTTCGGCAGTCGAGTTTAGCAAAGAACGAGTAAAGCCAATACATTCCCATTATAACATTGAAATATACCATCCCTAGTTCAATAAGATCGACCGTGGTATCTCGACCACATACCGTTTCAACACAATTCCTATAGACTCGTGCGGCTGTAATGGAATCACCAACCGGAGTCGACACAGAGAACGACTCATGAAGCTGTTCGGGTTCTATACCAAAACTTGAAGAAATAAATGGGGTAACATAGGAGAAGGAGGACCCCGGATCAATAAGAGAAAAACAATCAAGGGCTTGAACAGCCAGAATACCTGTAACAACATCTGGAGAAGCCTCCGCACTCTGGCGACCACTCAAAGCATAGAACCGGCTAGGTCCACCTCTACCACGAGCTCCACCTCTAACTGCACCACACCCTGCTAGAGCTGGAAGACGTACTGAAGATGTGGCGACTGAAGAACCGGACGGCTGAGCAAAACCACTACCCATGCCCTGACTGGGCGCACGACATTCTCGCCGAATATGACCTCTTACCCCACACCCGTAGCATACCGGGATATCCAGGTAACAAGGCTCAGTATGAAACCTCCCACACTTAGGGCACGGAGCCCTCCTCTGCTGCTGGAACCTCCCTCCTAGATGACCGGACTGATGGGGTCTCCTACTGTCTGATCCTGGTCCCGAGCGACTGCTCTGCTGGTAACGGGGCACTGATGTCGGTGCACTGGATGAGGACTGAGCATAAGACTGGGATGGCCCTGATGGTCCTCTCCCCTAAACTGGTCTCCCTCCTCCAACTGAACTCCCCGAGTGGCCCGCTGACCGGGCCCTGCTGATACTCTCCCTCTCCAACCTTATCTTCAATTTTCTAGCCTCTGTGGCTTGGGCGAATCCCACTATCTTACCACAATTCATATCTGAGTGCAAGGCAACTGTAGAAGCTTCATTCACAACCAAGGGACTGAGGCCCTGAACAAACCGTCCAACTCTGGCATCCATAGTCGATACCAACTGAGTGGCGTACTTGGACAACCTCACAAACTCCATGTGGTACTCCCACACGCTCATATTACCCTGCTTGAGAACCTCAAACTCCGTGGCACGAGCTGCCATAGTCTCGGCAGGCAAGAAGTGATCCATGAAAGCATCAACGAACTCATCCCATCTCGCCGGAGGACTTCCCTCCCCACGGGAAATCTTCCCACATCTCGAACTAGGAATACGCTGCTCCCCTCAACCTGTAAGATGCTAACTCCACCCCCTCTGTCTCTGTGGCCTTCGTAACCCGAAGCTTCTTGTACATTTCATCTAGAAAGTCCTGCGGATCGGCCTCTGGATCAATACCTGATAACTCTGGAGGGACCAACCACAGAAACTGGTTGACTCTGGAACCGGCGGAATCTCTCTGCCCACTAAAGGACGCAGGGGCAGCATGAGATCTTTGGGCCTGAGCGTCCACTAACTGGGTCATCATATGAATAACTCCCTTGAGGTCCCCATCAGAAGTACCGGGACTTAGAGCTGGAACCGAAGAAGGATCAGGAATATCGGCGGGAGGGATTGTAGCACCCTCCGCCGCAGCAGGGATAGGAACACTCTGATCTAGAACTGATAGGCCAGATGGATTCAAGTTCGGGAATTCGCTCTCACCCGCACCATCGGGTACAGAATTCACGGCCACACTTGGGGTGGCATTGGCCTCTAGGCCGAGTCCAGCTCTCTTCTTTGGTGCCATCACTGAAAATTTTGGAACAGAGTACGAGTTAGACAAGAATATTTTCACTTTCCACTTCATCGCACGATATAGAATAACAATGAAAGGGTGTTTTTCCTAAATGTACATGTAGCCCCCTAATTATAGATGTGGTCGACAATACACCGATAAGAAGGGCTCTACTAGACACGACTCCGAGACATCCTTGGACACTTTTAAAACCTTAGGATCTGATACCAAGTTTGTCACGCCCCAAAATCGAGGGACGCGACCGACACTCAACAGGGTGATTCCAGTCAAGAGAACATGCTTTGCCGTTCCTACCCAACACGCTTCCCCGTCTTTATATCATCCATTATTTATCTGAAGCAGTGGGATAAGCTTAAAACTGTGCGATTACCACAATAAATCCAATTTTTCTTTTCCTCATTTTACATTATTATACTAGATTTCCCAAAACATACATAATAGATACAACATTTCCCAATACGAACCCCGATTACGATCAAATACAACCACTGCCCAATATATATATATATACACCCACATAGTGTCTACGGAGCCTCTAAGAGTACTAGGATTTTATGCAATACTTGTCGGCAACAAGACTCCGGCTATACCTTAAAATACATAATATACTCTAAAGGAGATGGCAAGAACTACACATGGCCCCGAGAGGAAGTAGGGCTCACCAGTACAGCTGAGAAAGGATGAGGAGAAAGCACCACTAACGGAGAGCTTAGCAACCTGCTATGGACCCACCTACATCCATATAAAAAGATGTAGCGGCCCCGGCAAAAGGGACGTTAGTACTGTGGAATAGGTACTAGTATGTATGAAAAAACGTTATTCCAAGTACAATCAAACAAAACCCAATTAGGAGACAATAATAGAACTAATCAATCAATGCACGTGGAAAGAAACAACCAAAATAAACAAGTTTCACAATCTCTCCTTTTTTTCCCTTTCAACATCACCATATTAGAGAGTTTCATAGATTTTCATTTTAATAGTGATAATGATCACATTCCATCGTTATTACCTCGGCCACCCTTATTACCTCGGCCATCCTTATTGCCTCACACCTTATCAAGCTTATTACTTTGTGTTGCGGCATGCAACCCGATCCCACCTAACAATCATATTTCATAATAGCAACCACAAACAATTACATCACAAGAATCATCACTTCAAGGAATACAAGTTCATATCAACAATTTATGTATTTGGGCCCAAGGCACCATAACTCTCATTAAGTAGTAATTTCATGAACACGGTGTTGCCACAATCGCTCAATTCAGTTACATTGCTTCACAATACTTTTTTCATTACTTTCCACGTATGGATTTCAACTATTTTACACATTCCCACATTTGAGCACATTATCAATCTTTCGTTCATTACACATCAAACACCTTTCACAACTTCATACAGCACAGTAGCATGACAATCAACCAGGAAATCAGAGAATATAATCTCACACCTCAACACGTCTGAACAATCAATTCACATATTTCCAAGCAAGATACACATACCAAATACTCGGACCCAACAAGAGGATTCTACGAAGGTTAAAGTTAGCCATACATACCTCAAATCGGGATATTTCCTTAAATTCTATCTCAAATCACCGGGCCTTCTAGCACCGTCAATCTAATTCATAATACGGCACATTGAAGCTTAGAATTAGGAATCATGAACATTTTTTGAACTCATTTGAAAGGTCTTTATGAACTATCCTACCCATGTTTCATTTTAACAAAATATGGAAATTTAGGGTTAATAGGGTGGAAGATTACCTCTTAGAGTGAAGAAATTTGTGTTCTACTTGATTATTTCCAAGCTTGCGTGATGAAGGAAGACCAATTTGATGAAGTTGGGACTTCCTCTCTCTAGAACCCACTCTTTCCTCTCTCTAGTATCTCAAAAAAATTGTTAAAAATGAAGGGCAGGGGTGTTTTTAATGAAGTGGGGTCGGGTTATAAATTAGAAAATAGAAGCCCGACACAAGAATGCGGTCAGGAATACGATCACATTCCTGACATGCAGTCCGCAGAACCGGCCGCATAATGGCCCTCAAGATGGGCAAACATTCGAAACACACTGCCTAGGTATATGACCATTGTGCGGTCCACATACACGTTATGCGATTGCATAATGCGTCGCATAAATTCCCTCCCAAAACCAAAGGCAACAATGCGACAGCTATGCGATCCGCAGAACTGAAATGCGATCACATATTGGACCGCATAGTTGACCTCAAATGGGGCAGTGATCTGCCCGTGTATGCGACCATTATGCAGTCCGCATACACGTTATGCTATCGCATAGTGCGTCGCATAACACCTATTTTCTGGAAAATTTTATTCTTTAAGTCTCGGGGTACTTTTACTCAATTTAGGTCTGTTTTAAAATTTCCCCAATAAAAACAGCTCGGGGACTCATTCAGGCATTATTTTAAAACGAGAAAATGTTACGGGTCTTTACAAGAGGTCTATCTGGCTCAGGCAGAACCAAGACTAGTGGTGTTGACATGTATGCCTTGATTTTGTCGAAAGCCTTTTGACAATCATAGGTCCACTTTGTTGTGGCGTCCTTCTTCTGCATCTTGAAGATCGGCTCACAGATAACTGTAGGTTGTACTATGAATTGGCTGATGTAATTAAGTCTCCCCAAGAAACTCATCACATATTTCTTGTTCCTTGGCGGTGGTAGTTCTTGAATGAATTTGACCTTTGACAGATCCAATTCTATCCCTCGGCGACTGACAATGAGCTCGAGAAACTTTCCAGCAGGAACCCCGAATGCACACTTCACAGGGTTCAGCTTAGACTGTATTTCTGCAACTTTTGAAGAACTTCCTCAAATCTTCTATGTGGTCAGTGGCTTTCCTAGACTTGATAATAACATCATCCACGTATACCTTGATCTCCTTGTGAATCATGTCGTGCAAGATGGTGGTCACAACCCTCATGTAGGTGGCCCCTGCATTCTTCAAGCAGAATGGCATCATCTTGTAATAGTACACTCCCCACGGCTTAATGAAAGCCGTTTTCTCAGCATCTTCCTCATCCATCCAGATTTGATGATAACTAGCGAAGCAATTCATGAATGATTGTATTTCATGCTTGGTGCAATTGTCAATCAGGATATGTATATTTGGCAAAGGGAAGTCGTCTTCAGACTAGCCCAGTCGAGATCCCGGTAGTCGACACAGACTCTAACCTTCCCATCCTTCTTTGGTACTGGCACAATGTTGGCTAACCATGTCGGGTACTCAACTACCCTGAGAACCTTGGCGTTGATCTGCTTGGTGGCTTTTTCTTTGATTTTCAAACTCATGTCGGGTTTGAACTTCTTGAGCTTTTGTTTTACCGGTGGACACATTGGATTGGTTGGCAACTTGTGAGCCAAAATAGACGTACTTAGACCAGTCATGTCATCGTACGACCAGGCGAATATGTCCTCATACTCCTTTAGAAATTATACGTATTCTTTCTTTTCTGACGACGAGAAATGAATGGTGATTCGTGTTTCCTTGATGTTTTCTGATTCTCCCAGGTTGATGATTTCAGTCTCGTCCAGGTTGGACTTAGGTCTGTTCTCAAAATTCTCAACTTCTTTGACAATCTCGTCAGGTATGTCATATTCTTCTGAATCACATCCGTTTGCTGCGTTGTCTCGTTGCATGTCACAGTCATCGGTTCATCAAGACAGGTAATAGTAATGATGTATAGGTAAAGTAATGAGAGAAAAATGATAGCAATAAATATTGATTCATAAGAAAAATTTTAAAAATGGTTTTGATAAATTGAACGATTGTTTTGAACATTGAAGATCTTATTGCAGGAATTAAAATGTGAAAAAGGAAATCACTTTGTAAAGAAAAATAATGAATAGCGCTCGTTTTAGCCTTGCTACGCTGAGGCACGTCGGGATTTGGTTGTTCTGAATATCCAATTCTTGAGGTACGTCCCTCTGCTCAAAGCCTGTAAGGAAGGGCCTTCCTCCCCTTCCTCCTCGAGAATAACACAGGAGTCCATATCACTGTCCTCCAGAAACAAGTTCCTCATTGCTACAAGTGCTTCTTCTTCGTCTGATCCATAGATAACGTCGGCATGTTGGAAGATCTGCTCCAAATGCGGTATTAGTTGCTCCAAAGGGTAATAAGGATTGCGCCATGGTGGCGACCAGTTTTTGAATTTTTCCCAAGTGTATTTGTATCCCAAACTGAAAGTGGTGCCGTGATTCTTGAGTTTGATAGGTTTGGAGATCCCCTGAAGGTTCTTGCCGAGCCCTTTACCTGGATCGTACCCTAGGAAATTCATCATACTTTCGATCTTGCTATCCCATCATTTGTCTTTGTCGATAATGTTGACCCGTTCAATGTGGTGGTAAATTTCTCCACCCAGCTTCCTTCTTCCTTCGATCACCGGAATAATCTAGCGACTGTAAATAGGATTTCTACCATCGCCATGAATGATCACCTCTTGTTGGTTCCACTCGAACTTCACAGCCTGATGTAGTGTTGATGCTAAGGCCCCAGCAGCATGGATCCAGGGTCCTCCCAATAACAGATTGTAGGACGCTGGAACATCTATCACTTGGAAGTCCACCGCGAACCATGTTGGCCCCATTTGCAGGCATTGGGTGATCTCACAAATGGTGGACCACTTAGATCCATTGAAGGCTTTCACGTTGATCGCTCTATCCTTTATCTCATGCAGCCCTTTACCCAATTTCTTGAGCATTATCAGCGGACATATGTTAAGACTGGATCCCCCATCGATCAGGATTCTGGTGATGAAATAATCTTCGCATTGCACAATGATGTGCAGTGCTTTGTTATGGCCCAACCCTTCAGGATGCAGTTCTGTATTGGTAAAAAAGAGTTTCACACGTAAGCCAGCTTTTGACAACTCATCCATTCACGTGGACACAGGAAAACGCGACAGTTGGACGTGATTCTTTGAAGAGGTACGGTAAAAAGAGGAACAATTCAGTAAACCCACAAACTTATCAGCCACTAGAAACTAAACTTGATCAAAACGGGAGAGAGGCACGGTCAGAATGAATCTAGATAAAGCTATGGGCACAGTCAAGGACCTACAATTGATTACTCGAACGTTATGTAACCGAACCCCAATTACTGTTATCCTTTGTAACTCCTCATTAATGTCATAATTAATCATTAATGAGTAACCACAACAAAAGTCGTCCGTTATAAGAATCTCATATACAAGGGAAGGGAATACAACTTGTAAAGACATCTGATTCTCGAATACAATTAGCTTCGATTTTTTATTTCTGCAATATTGTCTATTATTCATTTTTATCCATTACCTTGGTTATCAGTAACCCGTATTCATCTTAAAAATAAGCTTTAGTCAAAGGGTCTAATTCTTTGGTTAAACAAATTGGTTCCGTTACCGGGAATTTGATAATCTTTGTTTACTTTTCAAGTGATATCCTCTGAATTATGTAAAACTCCAAGGACAACAACCAGCAAAGGAGTGGAACCCCAGTTTCATCGCCTTCAGGAACCCCACGTGGTTCGAGGGAACAATCCCCAGAAAGATCCAATAACAACAATGGTGATAATGATCAAACAGTGGAACAAGATTGTGTAAAGAAAATGATTGCAGAGTATGTGAGCCAAGATTTGCAAGAATTTGTGAGAGGATTACCGGCAGTGTTACCTACATTGCCGATGCCACCCCCCAATAACACCATCACCATGGAAAATCCTCAATCTGGGTTGGCAAACT
>MDKI01202046.1:0-35424 GCA_005239505.1 Nicotiana paniculata
CCAACCCGTTAAACCCGTTAACAATTAACCGGTAAGAACCCGTAACCGCAACCCGTTCGGTTAGAAAAAAAACGTAATCGGCCCGGCCCGGCCCGCCCGTTAGACACCCTTAGGTGCAACATAAGACAATTTCATATGGCCTTCATTGATGATAATATTCCATGGCCAATTTATAGATCGTATTTTTTTAGAATTCATTATGTAATATCATTGTTGAGCGCCTTGCTCAACATTGATAATAGGGGATATGTAGTTGACAGAGCTTATGTCTTTCACATTGTAAGACCTCCAGACATTGTTTTGTTTTGTTTTTCGATTTATATATAAAATAGAAACTAGGCAACCTGCCTAATAGTATAATTTTCTAAAAACACTTGCTTGAGAGCTTGAGATCTCTGGCGACATGCGAAAGGAGAAGATTGAGGCGGCAGCTTCATGAACACTACCATGGCCGCTCTGTAGCCAACCCCCTCCAACTGTGGTTTGATAATGCGCTTGAGAGATTGAGAGCTATGGTGACAGGCAAAAGGAGAATACTGAGGCGCCCAACTTTGTGAACACTGCCATGTTTGCTCCGGCCGGTGGCCAGCCCCCTCCCATGGTTGGTTTGCCTCCCCAAACCTCCCCCACTATTCCTAATATTGTTTCCCAGCCTTTACATTACACAAAAATCCTAAAACCTAATGCATTGAATGTTGCTATGCATGCGACGACGTCCAGTTCCAAAATTGTCAAGTCAATTCCCATGAAACTTGTTACTTATCTTCATGGACAACCTCTGATAAAGTGAACTGAAGCAGAAGTAGAAAGAATGAATATTATTGAGGGGCTTCAATATGCAGTGATTCGAAAATTCTCCTATGGTTGGCCAGACTTGCAAGAGAGACGTTGAATCCTTCCTGCTCAATGTTGAATAAATGGTGAATGTAATATTGGTTTGCTTAGGGATTGCCATGTTTTAATCAGATTAACGTTGCTTGAGGATTATGCTAATCTTACTTCTAAAGGTGAGTATTAATTTAAAGGTAAGTATGGATATGAATATCAAATGGACTTTTAATCTATGATACTAAGTTTAAACTTGGTGAAGAAATTCCTAAAGTAATGGCATAGATCTCTTTTCCGAATTTATTACCTAATTTTTTTGTTAAGGAGTGCTAGTTTTCTTTGGCCTCAGCTGTGGGCACACCTTTACATTTGGATATGGCAATCTTCAATAAGACTAGGCCAAGCTGTGCAAGAGTTAAGGTCCAGGTGGATGTGTTAGATGAACAACCCAAAAGAGTTCGAGTGGATATCGAAGATGAAGCTACTGGCAGTGTTCGAACTGAATGGGTGAAAGTTTAGTATTACTATATCCCTTAGTACTGCAAGGATTTCAAGTTACAAGGTCATAATGAGGAAACATGTTGGAGATTACATCCAGAATTATTTGCGGAGAATGATAAAGAGAAGCAAGCTACTACTGCCAAGGGTGATGCTAACAATAGTGAAAAGGCTCCAATTATGATCCTAACTAGTGGGAAAGTGGTCGGGAATGTTGGAGAACAGTGAAAAGAAGTTAGGGATACTCTAAGAAGAATGGTGCTAGGAAGGATGATACACAAGATCATACAGGAAAAAAGATCGTTCCAGCTGGTAATGTAAATTCTCAGCAAGTTCAAGGTACTTCATGGAAGGAGATTGTTCCAGTTGGTGCTGTTAATGCTCACAATTCAAACTGCTAATAAGTGTGCTGCATTAGAAAATGAAGAAGGTGAGATAGATGATAATAACCAGCTAGCTTTGGTGAACACTGACACTATTCAGAAAAGTCCTAATCCTACTCCTAAGGAAACTGGGAGAAGTTTAAACCCTACAACACCTATGTTTACTCCTAGTTCACCTGGGGTTAGGGCAACTAAGAAGGTTACTACTACAAAGGAAGGCAACCATGATTAGGAGAAAGAATAGGAAGAACTGAAAGAAACCACAACTCAATGGGTGAATCAAGATTTTGCAGGAAACAATGTCAGTATGAATTAGTCATGCCAAGAACTACCACCACAATTACTTGATACAAATGCCATTGCTGAGCAGGAACATTTGAAGGAAATGATTTTTTCAGGGGGGAGACTTTGGTGTAATCAAATAGAGGATGATTCAAATGAAGGTGATCTATCTGAAGGATCTTAGGATGAAGATAATCCCACGTTTGATGCTGATGATGAGCCACAAGGAGAAGAATTAGTGTTAGTGGAAAGAATAACGAAGATGATGTGCAGACAGGTGAGAAGGAGACAAAAAGGACTGATGGTTCAGCTGAGATTGGAGGTTCAAGTACTAAAGTTTAAAACCCAATCAATTGCCCTAATTCTACCATTAACCCTAACCCTAACCCTAACCCTAATACCTCTTCTATACCTAAAACACCTATTGTTGAACCAATTGATCCTGGAGATACTCGTGGAGGTGAGAAGCATCAAATTGCAGATAAGTTGAATAAAAATCCAAATCATGAGAAGAAAGAATTAATGAGGAATACTGAAGTCACTGCAAGTAAAAAGAGCCCAAATATTGCTGAACAGATGATCAAAGAAACTACAGCCAAAACTTTGATTCCTAAGCCAACTAAGAATCAGATTGTAGCACCTGAACAACTTAAGGAAATAGAGGTCAAAATTGTAGGTAAAGGAAGAGATCTGGATGCATAATCAACATCTAAAAACTTCATGAATGTTTTTAGAAAAGGGGACTTATCTCCTAGACATATAGAGAAAGGCAAATCAACTAGTCGAGGCAGAAGAAGCAAGTGAAGGAGGTTCCTAATGTTAAACAAACTGAGGTCCAAACAAGGAATACTGTTTCTAGATCCATTAATTAGAGATGCATTCTCTTACATGGAATATTACATAAATGAATACTGAGGGAGCTTTTGAAAGGCTCATCACAATGCATTGACAACATCATTTTCTGTTCATAGGAATAATGGAACCAATGCAACAGTCCATGAAATTAGATAGATACAGGAGGCAGATAGTATTTGCACAGGCTATTATGAATACTTCTAACAAAACTTGGGATTTAATTGATGAAAAATATGATGTAACAATGATGATTGACATGGTGCAACAACTAACTTTAAAGTTGTTTGACATAGGGAGACAAAAAGAGTTTATTCACACTTATATATGCTAAGTATGATGCTACCGAGAGAATTGAGCTTTGGGATTCATTTTATTATCTAGCTCGAGATATGACTACACCTTGGTTGGTAGAGGGGATGTCAATGCTATCTGGGACGACGAAGAAAAGTTTTGCGGACTACCAGTTTCGTTGAATGGAGTTGATGACTTTAGGCAATGTATGAATACTTGAAACATATTTGATCTTGATTTCAAAGGGAGTATGTACACTTGGTGGAATGGAAGAGCTGAAAAAGTGTATTTTCAAAAGATTGGATAGGTTCTTTGCAAACATAGAACTTCAACAGTTGTTGCTAGGATTAGAATTTCCACATTTATCTAAGATTGGTTCTGATCATAGTCCTTTGCTGATCACATGTAATCCCGATGCTGCTCAAATTAAGAAGAGTTTGAGATTCTTAACTTTTTGAACAAAACAGAATTCCTTTAAGGCAGTGGTTAAGGAGAATTGGAAGGACGAATTTCATGCTTCCTTTTATTCTGTTCAATCAAAATATTAAGAAATTAAAGAAGAAATTAAGAACATGGAGTATGCAACATATGGTGACATCTTCCAAAATATTCCGAGTCTAGAAGAGGTGGTACGAGTTCATGAAGCACAACTTGAGCTCAATCCTACTTTGCAAAATAGAGAAAGGCTACAGAAAGTACATGCAGAGCTGTTAAGATATCTAGCTTTGGAGAAGCAGTTTTGGAAGCAAAAATCTGGAATGACTTGGTTTAATGAGGGTGACAGGAAAACCATTTTTTTTCATTCACATGTTAATAGGAAAAGGAAGAGATTACAACTGGAGAGAATATAGAACAGTGCATGCATCTGGATTGAAGATAGTGAAGCAATGGCTGAGGAAGCGGTAAAGTTTTTTCAAGCTCAATTTCATGAGGACAATGTTCCTACAGATTTTGGAATAATTCATCGTGTACCTCATATGGTTACTAGGGAGCAGAATCAAAACTTAACAAGACTACCTACCGTAAAAGAAGTAAAACAGGCAGTTTTTGGGCTTAATGGGGATAATGTTGGAGATCTTGATGGATTCAATGACAATTTCTTTCATGGTTATTGGGTATATAGTTGGTGAAGATATGGTGGAAATGGCGAAGGCATTCTTCACTGGACATAAATTACCTAGGTTCATCACCCATAAAAACCTAGTGTTATTACTAAGAAGAAGAAGATTAGCACTTTCTTGGATATGAGACCTATAAGCCTTAGTAACTTCATAAACAAAGTCTTCTCTGGAGTCATTCATGAGAGGTTAGTTTTTCTACTTCCCAATCTTATTTATGATAAACATGCAGGATTTGTCAAAGGTCGGAGTATTGTAGAGAATGTCTTGTTGACTCAGGAGATTGTTAGTGATATTAGATTGAGAATTAAGGAAGGACCTAATGTGGTTATCAAGATAGATCTGGCAAAGGCGTATGATAGATTGTCATGGATCTTTTTGAAAAAAGTGTTGCGAAGGACAAGCTTTGATGAGAGGTTTATTGGCCTAGTGTTTGGGACTATTTAGAATAATTAGTATTCTGTACTTATAAATGGGCAGCCTCATGGATTTTTCAAGTCGACAAGAGGAGTCAAACAAGGTGATACGCTATCACCTACTCTATTCATCATTGCAGCAGATGTATTATCAATAGGATTGAATGATCTCCATTTGAATCTATACTTTTGTGGTTTTGGTTTGCCTAAATGGAGTCCTAAGATCAATCATTTGGAGTATGCAGATGACACAATTACTTTCTCCTCTTCTGATGAAACTTCTCTACTACTAATATTGGAAGTATTGGCAGAGTATGAGACATCATCGGGCTAGTTGATAAACAAATCCAAATCAGCTATGTACATGCCTCACCTTACTGATGATTCCGTGATAAAGAAGGTAGAAAGAGTAACTGGAATAGGAAGGAGAGAATTCACCTTCACATACTTGGGATGTCTAATATTTTATTCTAAAATAAATATGGAATACTATCAAAGACTGATCAATAAAGTACTTGATAAGATACAATCATGGAAAGGAAAACTACTATCTATAGGAGGTCGGGTGGCGTTAATCTCTCATGTTTTGCAAAGTATGGCCATACATTTACTCTCTGCAATCAATGTACAAGGATTTTTGATCAACAAGATAAGCTTATGGCTAGATTATTTTGGAGCAATTTAGTAGATGGGAGGAGTAGATATTGGGCTTCTTGGGATACTCTATGCTTTCCATATGAATGTGATGAGATATAACAATTTTTGGAATTAAAATTTGGTTTTAATTGACTTTGTTCAACATTTTGAGTAAACGGACCCGGATCCGTGTTTTGAAGATCCCCGGAGGTCCGCAGTAAAATATGGGACTTGGACGTATGGTCGAAATTGAATTCCGAGGTCCCTAGCTTTAGAAATAAACTTTTAAAGAAAATTGTTATGCTGAATTTTTAAGGAAATAAAGAAATGAATTAATGTTTGAACTCATTGGTATCGGGTCCGTATTTTGTTACAGGTTTGTTATGATATTTAAGCCTTATTTTTGAAATTTGATGAGAATCGGAGTTGAATTGACGTGATTTGGACGTACGGTTAAAAAGTTAGAAATTTGAGTGTTCTTGAGGAAATCTTGAGTTTTGAGGTTAAATTTATAGTTTTTGATAATATTTTAATTATTTGATCACACGAGCAAGTCAGTATGATATTTTTAGACTTGCGTGCATTTTTGGTTTAGAGCCCTGAGAGCTCGGTGAGTTTTGGGTAGGTTTCGGGGTGTTTTGAACTTGGAAATAAGTGCTGTAAATCTGTTTCTGGTGCACCGATTCATTCTTCTTCGCGATCGCAAAGCTTCACATGCGATCGAGTAGAGTTAATTTATTAGGGATTGTTTTGTGCTACGCGATTGCATAACCTGGGCCGCGAACGCGAAGCACTAGGAGGATTACCCTTCACGAACGCGTATAGTAATGGGCCTGGGGGAGGGGGCTCGTGCTTCTTCCATGCGTACACGTCCATTGGGCCGCGATCGCGATGGCCATCTGGAGTAAAGCTCCGCGAACGCGTCCTCACTCTGCGAACGTGAAGGCCATTGGCCAGACTCTACGTGAACGCCACAGACCCATCGCGAATGTGATGAAGGCTTGTCCAGCAATTTAATAACGATTTTAAGACGGGTAGAACCTATTTTCTTCTTATTTTCGAACTAAAAAGACCTAGAGGCGATTTTCAACAAAGAAGTTCATCCTCAAAGTGTTGGTAAACGATTCTAAACTCTTCTCTTTCGATTACCCAATGTTTTTCATCACTTTTCAATCAAAAATCAAGATTTTTCATGGTAGAAATTGGGGGTTTCGGTAGAATTAGAGAATTTTGTACAAATAAAATTTTGACCTCGAATCGGGGTCGGATTTCGAAACTTATTACATACTCGGGCTCGGGGGTGGATTTGTAAACATAATTTGGTCAAACCCCGAGTTTGGACCAAGCGGGTCCGGGGTTGGTTTTTAACTATTTTTTAGAAAACTTAGGAAAACCACACTTTTTCAGTAAAGTTAGTTCCTTTAGCCTTAATTAATAATATTGAACTAATTATGATTAGATACGAGTGAGTTGAATCCCAATTCCAAAGGAAAACAGTGCTTGAGCAGTGAGTGGCCTGTGAATTCGAGGTAAGTGTTGTGTCCAACCTTAGCTTGAGGGAATATTTATTGTGTGACTACTTGTTACCTATTTTGTTTCTAAATCCAATGTATAGGTGAGGTGACGAGTACCTGTACGTTGTGGTCAGGTCATAACATGTGAGTGAAAGTAAATTCTTGTTATTTTGGTAGTTGTAAAGCCTATTACTTGTGACTATCATTGTTGTTGAAATGTTGGAAGTTTGGTACCCCGTTCCACCGTGATGGATAATATTTTGAATATTGAATTGAGATTGAAATGATAAATGAAAATAGAAACTATGGTGAAATATCGATTTCCTGTGAAATCTCTGTTTGTATGTTTTTAATGATTCTGTGATTGGTAAGGAGGAGTGTAAAGCACGAAGGGTGATGCCGTGCATGAATGAAATACATTGTGAGAGTAAACGCACGAAGGGTGATGCCGTGACTGAATTAAATACATTGTGAGAGTAAAAGAACGAAGGGTGATGTCGTGTATGCTTATTTATGATATGGGGAGGATGAGAGTAAAAGCACGAAGGATGGTACCGTGCGAGTTCCTTTTCTATTCATGTTGCTTTAAATTATTGTTGATTACTGTTTACTGTTACGTTGTTTTTCCCACTCCTTATTTTAAATTCCCCATAGCATGATCCCTTCCCATTATTGGATATAATGTTAACTCTTTAATTTTTATTGTTGCTGCTAGTATGTTTATACTTGTCCAGGTTTTATGTGGTGTTCTGTCATAGCCTCGTCACTACTTCGCTGAGGTTAGGCTCGACACTTACTCAGTACATGGGTCGGTTGTACTGATACTACACTCTACACTTCTGGTGCAGATCCAGGTATCGTCAGAGCTGATTCTTTGAGCATAGTTGAGTTTTTACACGGAGACAGGAGGTAGATCTGCTGGCGTCTGCAGATTCTTGGAGGCTTCCCTTATTTATTTAGATACTGTTTTATTTCGTTCAATACAGAGACATATTTCATTCAGCCCATTTATTTGTAGTACTCTTTAGTATTTAGTGAATTGTAACACCAGACCCTAGGTAGTTATATAGTATATATTTAGTTCGTGGTTCGGTTTATTTATTCGGTTATTATTCATGATGTTATTTATTGAGAAATATTAGATTCAGTATTCATTTTTTTGAATTTTTATTCATGTTTAAGCAAATTGTTGAAAGAAAATGGTTAGTTAAGTTCTAACATTGTCTTGCCCAGCAAGTGTGGTGTTAGGCGCCATCATGATCCCGTGAGTTGGGAATTCAAATCGTGACAAGTTGGTATCTGAGCTCTAGGTTCCCTAGTTCTCAAAATTCACGAACAAGCGTAATAGAGCCTGAGGGATCGGGACAGAGACGTCTATACTTATCTCTCAGAGGCTATAAAGTTAAGAACAAACTCATTTTATTTCTACTCTGTCGTGCGATTCTTGTTATCTCAAACACTTATTGAACTCTTCTATTCTCTCGCAGATGGCGAGAACACGTGCTTCTTCTTCCGCTGACCAAAAATCAGGTCCTCCAGCAGCAACAGCTCCTACTAGGGGCAGAGGCCGAGGCCATGCCGGAGGCCGCAGCAAGGGCATGACTCAACCCATTGCTCAGGCAGCAGCCCCGGCTGCGGATACCCAAATAGACGTTGATGAAGGGGTTCCAACTCATGCCGTTCCGGTGGGACCAATTCAGGTCCTAGAGGGGTTTATTGCTACCTCGGTTCTTCAGGATGCTTTGGTCCGATTAGTGGGCCTTATGGAGAGTGTAGCCCAGACTGTCACATTCCCTGTGGCAGCAGCCGTATCTCAGGCTGGAGGAAGGGTCCAAACTCCTGCTACCCACACTCCTGATCAGACTGCTCCTTAGATCCATACCCCAGCAACCAACCCAGTTGGGGTAGTTCAGACAGTTGCTGCAGCCCCGATTGCTGATGGGGCAGCTATGCCTTCCGATGCTTTGTGGAGACTGGACAGGTTCATCAAGCTTTTCCCTGTTCACTTCAGTGGTGCTACTTCAGAGAATCTTCAGGAATATCTGGACATCTATCATGAGGTTCTTCATAATATGGGTATTTTGGAGACCAATGGGGTCGACTTCGCCGCGTTTCAGATGACTGGTTCCGCCAAGAAATGGTGAAGGGATTATTTGTTGACTAGACCAGCTGGGTCATCCGCTCTAACATGGGATCAGTTTTCTCACCTCTTTTTGGAGAAATTTTTGCCTATCACTACTAGAGAAGAGAAGTGTCTTCAGTTTGAGCGTTTTCAGCAGGGCGGCATGACAATTACCCAGTATGAGAACTGTTTTGTGGATTTGGCTCAGCATGCTATTCTTTTGTTACCCACAGAGAAGAGAGAGAGAGTTAGGATATTTATTGAGGGCCTTGCTCAGCCCATCAGGTTGCAGATGGCCAAAGAGACGGGGGCTGAGATTTCCTTTCAGGATGCGGCCAATGTGGCCAGGAGAGTTCAGTCGGTTCTTGGGATAGGAGGCCAGGGGTCAGACAAGAGACCTCACCATTCCGGTGGATTCAGTGGTGCCTCATCTAGAGGCGGGAGTACTCAAGGTAGAGGCCATCCTTCTAGGCCATTTAATTCAGCACTTCAGACGTCCCAGGGGGCCCCAGGTGGTCGTGGCTCTCATTTGACTTATTTTGATCAGTCAGCCCCTATTGATGCACCTCCTCTTCAGAGCTTTCAGGAGGGGGGGGGGTATCCAGGTCGACAAGGTTAGGTTGCCGGCCAGCAGTCTCGACAGCTGAGGTCTTATTATACTTGTGGTGACCTGAGGCACATTGCTAGGTATTACCCTCATGCGTCAGATAATTCTCAGTACCAGAATTCTCGTGCTATAGTTCTGGCACCAATTGCAGCACCACCTGCCTAGCCAGCTAGGGGTAGGCGTCAGGTAGCCAGAGGTAGAGGTCAGAATGCTAGAGGTGGAGGCTAGCCCGTTAGAGGTGGAGGTCCACCTTTCAGGGGTCCTCCTGGTGACGTAGTTCAGGGTGGTGGGGCCCAACATTGATTATATGCATTTCCAGCCAGACTCGAGGAGGAGTCCTCCGATGCAGTTATCACAAGTACCATTTCAGTTTTAATAGAGTTGTTTCAGTTTTGTTTTATCCAGGGTCTACTTATTCTTATGTGTCATCATATTTTGCGTCATATTTTGTTGTGCCCCGTCACTCCTTGAGTGTCCCTGTTTATGTGTCTAAACCGGTGGGGGATGTTATTGTGGTAGATCGTGTATATCATTCGTGCGTAGTCGTTATTAAGGGTCTTGAAACTAGTGTAGACCTTTTTCTTCTTGTCATGGTCGATTTTGATGTCATATTGGGCATGGATTGGTTGTCACCTTATTATGCCATCTTGGACTGTCACGCCAAGACAGTTAATTTAGCTTTGTCGGGATTACCTCGGTTAGAATGGAAAGGGACTCCTAGTCAATCTCCTAGCAGAGTGATTTCTTATGCCAAGACTCATCGCATGGTTGAGAAGGGATGTTTGGATTATTTGCCTCATATTCATGATTCTGATGTCAAAATTTCTTCAATAGAGTGAGTGCCTATTATTCGGGAGTTTCCTGAAGTGTTTCCTACAGACCTACCGGGGATGCCACCCAATAGAGATATCGATTTTTGTATTGACGTGGCTCCGGGTACTCAGCTCATTTCTATTCCTCCATACCGGAAGGCCCCACCAGAATTAAAAGAATTGAAAAAATAGTTGCTATAACTGCTTAATAAGGGTTTTGATGATAGGCTATAATTACGTATTTTAATCGTTTATTACACTCTAGTTTACTGTACTTTAATTGAGTTTGAGCTTTACTCGCTAGTGTTTTACACTAATTGTGTGTTTTATGCCTTGTAGGAGTAATTCCGAGCTATATAGATGTTATGAAATTAATTCAAGTGATTTGGAGCTTTGAAGTCTGAGTTAAAGCCAAAGTATTTAGGTCGGGATCGTGTTCAGGGTCAAATTTGATAGTTAAGAACAACCGAAGACTCAAGTAGGCATATTGCGCACTGTCTAGTAAAATGGACATAACCTTTTGCTCCGAACTCCATTTGAGATATATAATATATGGAGGTAAATCTAACTCAAAGGGATAAAACTTTTATGATTTACGTTCTTCCAAATTCCAAACGGAATAGGGTGGAAAACGCGGTAAAAACCGCGACCGGGGACCTGACATGGACTGAGACGGAATGTTGGTAAATGACAGCGCCCGGACTGCGGTTGACCGCAACCGCGAGCGTCCAGGCCTGGAAACTTGTCCTTTTTCGCATAGGAGAAGGTATAATTGTTTGGGCCCGACCCTACTTGCTATATATACATGGGAGAACGTTATTTTTGAGAGATTGGACAGATTTGAGACAGAGATTCGACCTAAGGAGGTAGAGACACAATAGGAGCAGGGCGGGGAATTCTTCTGCGAGTTTTTCTTCCTCTTCTTATTTTTCGTTGTTGGTTATGACTTTTAGTATTGTATTTTTACATAATATTATGAATAGCTAATTTTTTATCTAGGGTTTTGATGGAACCTTTTGTAGAATAAATTTGTGTTATGTTTTTATATAAATGAGCCGTTGGATTTCTCTACTTGTTCAACTACGTGTTTATTGGTGTTGATTTAATGACCATCGATTGAATGTGCCTATTTATTATGTGTTGCTTGAGAAATGAAACATATTTAGGTGGTTGTTGAACAACGTCACTCCTAACGTATATGAGAAATCAATACAGCAGGCTTGAAGGTAGGTATAGAAAGAACAAAGCCTTAACGTGGTCATAATGAGCGGTTAGATAAAGCCAACTAACGTAGTTCGAGAGAATATGTCTAGTAAATTATTGTAATTGCTCGATAGAGAATTACGGCACCTAAAAGGCTCACGACCAGTAGAGAATGCATAGGAAAAATTGTAAAAAACATAGCGAGAAGGATTCCCACAGTTGAGGAAATCATAACTCTAGACCTCCTAAATTTAATCTCCAACCTTTAGCATCTTTAGTTGTTAACTTACTGCTTTAGTTTCTTAGTTAATTAGTTAGAAATAAATATTATAATCTCAATAATTAGAAAATTGTTTGGACTTTCATTTCTTATCAATACAACAATTATAGCGAAACCTTAGTTCTCTGTAGGATTCGGCTCCAGACTTATAAACCGGATTATATTTGTAGCGACAGTTTATCCTTTTTAGGACTAGAGTTGGGCGTGATCAAGTTTCGTCAGGTCCAGTGTCTTGCCTTGGGGTGCACCAGTTTTGTTCGTAAATAAGAAGGATGGATCGATGAGAATGTGTATATATTAACGGTAGTTGAATAAGGTTACTATCAAAATAAATACGTTGCCGAGAATTGAGGATTTATTTGATCAGCTTCAGGGTGCCAGTATATTTTCGAAAATTGATCTGAGATCGGGCTACCATCAGTTAAAGATTATGGCGTCCGATGTTCCTAAGACAACCTTTCGGACAAGGTATGGGCACTATGAATTTTTTGTGATGTCTTTTGGCTTGACTAATGCCCCAGCAACCTTTATGGATTTGATGAATCGGGTTTTCAAGCCTTATCTGGATTTCTTCGTAATTGTATTATTGATAATATTCTTATATACTCCTGCAGTCGGGAAGAGCATGAGCAGCACCGCAGTCGGGATAATCAGTTGTATGCAAAATTTTCAAAGTGTGAATTCTGGTTAGGTTCAGTAGCTTTCTTGGGTCACATCGTATCAACAGAGGGTATTGAGGTAGATCTTAAGAAGATAGAGGCAGTCAAGAACTGGCCTAGACCCACTTCAGCCACAGAAATCAGGAGCTTCTTGGGTTTGGCGGGATAATACCGTCATTTTGTGGAAGGGTTCTCATATATAGAAGCCTCGATGACGAGATTGACTCAGAAGGGGCCCCATTTAAATGGTCGGATGAGTGTGAGGCGACCTTCCAGAAGCTCAAGACAGCCTTGACTTTAGCACCGATGTTGGTGCTTCCATCAAGTTTAGGAACTTTTACAATATATTGTGATGCTTCCCGTGTTGGGCTTGGAGCAGTATTGATGCAGGATGGCAGGGTGATTGTATATGCATCTCGGTAGTTGAAACTTCATGAGAAGAATTATCATGTTCATGACTTGTAGTTGGCCTCCATTTTTCACGCATTGAGAATATGGAGGCACTATCTTTATGGTGTGCCATGTGAGGTTTACACGGATCATCGTAGCCTCCAGTACTTGTTCAAGCAAAATGATCTTAATTTGAGACAGATGAGATGGCTAGAGTTATTTAAAGATTATGATGTCACTATATTGTATCGTCTAGGAAAGGCCAATGTGGTGGCCGATGCATTGAGTAGGAAGGCAGTAAGTATGGGCAGCCTTGCATTTATTCCAGTTGGTGAGAGACCGTTAGCTTCAGATATTCATACGTTGGCTAATCAGTTCGTGAGGTTGGACATTTCGCCCAACCATGTTCTAGCTTGTACAGTTGCCCAGTCTTTCTTATTTGAGTGTATCAGAGATCGGCAGGATGATGACCTGCACTTGATTGTCCTTAGGGACATCATTCGGCATGGTAGTTCCAAGAAGGTTACAGTTGGAGATGACGATGTTTTGAGGATTCATGGTCGTATATGTGTGCCTAATGTTGATGGACTTCGTGATTTGATCCTTGAGGAGGCTCACAGTTTTAAGTATTCTATTCACCCGGGTGCTGCCAAGATGTACCAGGACTTGCGACAACACTATTGGTGGAGAAGGATGAAAAATGATATTGTACCTTATGTAGCTCATTGTTTGAATTTCCAACAGGTGAAATATGAGCATCAAAGACTCGGTAGTTTACTTCAGCAGATAGAGATTCCTGAGTGGAAGTGGGAGCGTATCACTATAGACTTCGTTGTTGGACTCCCACGGACTCAAAGGAAGTCCGACGCCGTTTGGGTTATTGTGGGTAGGCTGACTAAATAAGCACATTTCATTCCAGTAGCAAGTACTTATACTTCGGAGCGGTTGGTAGAGATATATATATTCGAGATATTATTCGCCTTCACGGTGTGCCCGTGTCTATTATTTCTTATCGAGGTACGTAGTTTACCTCGCACTTTTGGAGGGCAGATCAGCGAGAGTTGGGTACACGAGTTGAGTTGAGCATAACATTTCATCCTCAGACGGACGGACAGTCCGAGTGTATTATTCATATCTTGGAGGATATGCTCTGCGCTTGTGTTATTGATTTTGGAGGTTCTTGGGATCAATTCTTGCTGTTACCAGAGTTTGCCTACAATAATAGTTATCAGTCGAGCATTCATATGGCTCCTTATCAGGCATTATATGGTAGACGGTGTAAATCGCCAGTTGGGTGGTTTGAGCCGGGAGAGGCTCGGTTATTGGGTAGAGACTTAGTTCAGGAGGCCTTAGATAAGGTCAAGGTTACACAGGATCGATTCAATGCAGCTCAGTCTAGGCAAAAGAGTTACGCCAACCGTAAGGTTCTTGATGTGGCATTCATGGTTGGAGAGAGAGTATTATTTCGGGTATCTCCCATGAAGGGTTTCATGATATTTGGGAAGAAGGTCAAGTTGAGCCTTAGGTATATCGGACCATTTGATATTCTCCAAAGAGTGGGGGAGGTAGCTTATAGACTTGCGTTGCCTCCAAGGTTATCCTCAGTTCATCCGGTATTCCATGTGTCTATGCTCCGAAAATATCATGGTGACCCGTCCACGTGTTAGGTTCAATCTCTGTCCAGTTGGACAAAGATTTGACTTATGAGGAGGAGCCGGTAGCCATTTAGACCGGTAGGTTCGTCAGTTGAAATCAAAGAGTTACCCTTCAATTCGAGTGCAGTGGAGAGGTCAGCCTGTTGAGGCAGCTACTTGAGAGTCCGAGTCGGACATGCAGAGTAGATTTCCCCACTTGTTTGCTAGATTAGGTAATTTTTTATGTCCGTTTGAGGACGAACGTTTGTTTTAGAGGTGGAGATTGTGATGACCCAAAGGATCATCTTATAAATTAAGACTCCATTCCAGGCTCATTAGCCTTAAAAAGATTAATTTTATTTACCTTGATTTGCGTGCGTAGTCCAGGCATGAAACTAGAAATCTTTTTATGTGAAAATATGAGAAATAATAATTTTTGGAATTAAAATTTGGTTTTAGTTGACTTTGTTCAATATTTTGAGTAAACGGACCCAGATCCGTGTTCCGATGATCCCGGGAGGTCCGCAGTAAAATATGGGACTTAGATGTATGCCTAGAATTGAATTCCTAGGTCCCTAGCTTTAGAAATCAGTTTTTGAAGAATATTGTTATGCTGGATTTTAAAGAAAAATAAAGAAATGAATTAATGTTTGAACTCATTGGTATCGGGCCCGTATTTTGGTTCCAGAGCCCGATACAAGTCTGTTATGATATTTAAGTCTTATATGTGAAATTTGATGAGAATCAGAGTTGAATTGACGTGATTTGGACGTCCGGTTGAAAAGTTAGAAATTTGAGTGTTCTTGAGGAAATCTTGAGTTTTGAGGTTAAGTTTGTAGCTTTTGATGTTATTTTCATGATTTGATCGCACGAGAAAGTACGTATGATATTTTTAGACTTGCGTGCATGTTTGGTATAGAGCCCCGAGGGCTCGGGTGAGTTTTGGGTAGGTTTCGGGGTGTTTTGAACCTGGAAATAACTGTTGTAAATCTGATTCTGGTGCACTGATTCATTCTTCATCGCGATCACGAAGCTTCACACGCGATCACGTAGAGTAAATTTTTTGGGGGTCGTTTTGTGCTATACGAATGCATAACCTGGGCTGCTAACGCAAAGCACTAGGGGGGATTACCCTTCGCGAACACGACCAGTCTATCGCAAACGCGGAGAGTAATGGGCCTGGGGGAGGGGGCTCGCGCTTCTTCTAAGCGAACGCGTCCATTGGGCCGCGATTGCGATGGCCATCTGGAGTAAATCTCCACGAACGCGTCCTCAGCTCTACGAATGTGAAGGCCATCGGGCCAGACTCTACGCGAACGCGACAGGTCCATCGCGAACGCGATGAAGGCATGCCCGACGATTTAATAACGATTTTAACACGGGCAGACCCTATTTTTTTCATATTTTCGAACTAAAAAGACCTAGAGGCGATTTTCAACCTACAAGTTCATCCTGAAAGTGTTGGTAAACGATTGTAAACTCTTCTCTTTCGATTACCGAATGTTTTTCATCACTTTTCAATGAAAAATCAAGAATTTTCATAGTATAAATTGGGGCTTTAGGTAGAATTAGAGAATTTTGTAAATATTAAATTTTGACCTCAATTTATGGTCGGATTTCGAAACTAATTACATACTCGGGATCGGGGGTGAATGGGTAAACAGAATTTGGTCCGAACCCCGAGTATGGACCAAGCGAGCCTGGGGTCAGTTTTTAACTTTTTTTGAGAAAACTTAGGAATACAATAATTTTTCGGTAAATTTAGTTCCTTTAGCACTAATGAATGATGTTGAACTAATTATGATTAGATACGAGTGAGTTGAATCCCAATTCTAAAGGAAAAGCAGTGCTTGAGCAGTGAGTGGTCTGTGAATTCGAGGTAAGTGTTATGTCTAACCTTAGCTTGAGGAATATGTATTGTGTGACTACTTGTTACCTGTTTTGTTGCTAAATCCAATGTATAGGTGAGGTGACGAGTACCTATACATTGTGGTCAGGTCATAACATGCGAGTGAAAGTAAATTCTTGTTTTTTGGTAGTTGTAAAGCCTACAACTTGTGATTATCGTTGTTGTTGAAATGTTGGAAGTTTGGTAACCGGTTCCACCATGATAGATTATATTGTAAATATTAAATTGAGACTGAAATTATAAATGAAAATAGAAACTATGATGAAATATCGGTTTCCTTTGAAATCCCTCTTTGTATGTTGTTAATGATTCTGTGATTGGTAAGGAGGAGTGTAAAGCACGAAGGGGGATGTCGTGCATGAATGAAATACATTGTGAGAGTAAAAGCATGAAGGGTGATGTCGTGCCTAAATTAAATACATTGTGAGAGTAAAAGCACGAAGGGTGATATCGTGTATGCTTATTTATGATACGGGGAGGATGAGAGTAAAATACGAAGGATGGTGTCGTGCGAGTTCCTTTTCTATTCTTGTTTCTTTAAATTATTATTGATTACTGTTTATTGTTATGTTGTTGTTTTTCTCACTCCTTAGGTTAAATTCCCCATAGCATGATCTCTTCCCATTATTGGATATAATGTTAACTCTTTAATTGATATTGTTTTTGCTAGTATGTTTATACTTGTCCAGGTTTTATGTGGTGTCCTCTTATAGCCTCTTCACTACTTTGCCGAGGTTAGGCTCAGTACTTACTCAGTACATGGGGTCGGTTGTACTGATACTACACTTTGCACTTCTGATGCAAATCCAGGTACCGGTCAGAGCTGATTCTTTGAGCATAGTTGAGTTTTTACACGGAGACACAAGGTAGATCTGCTGGCGTCCACAGATTCCTGGAGTCTTCCCTTATTTATTTAGATACTGTTTTATTTCATTCAAAACAGAGACATATTTCTTTCAGCCCATTTATTTGTATTACTCTTCAGTAGTTCGTTAATTGTCACATCAGACCCTGGTTAGATATATCGTATATATTTAGCTCGTTGTTCGGTTTATTTATTTGGTTATTACTCATGAAGTTATTCATTAGGAAATATTAGATTCATTATTCATTTTTTTGTTGAATTGTTATTCATGTTTAAGCAAATTGTTAAAAGAAAATGGTTAGTTAAACATTGGCTTGCCTAGCAAGTGTGATGTTAGGCGCCATCACGATCCCGTGGGTTGGGAATTTGGGTCGTGACAATGAAGAAAGAGGAATAGGATTTAGATCCTTTCATGATGTGTCTAAAGCCTTATTTTTCAAGCTATGGTGGAATTTTATAACAAAGTCATCCTTGTGAAGTTCATTCATGAGCCAAAAATACTGTAAGAAGTTGAATGATATCGTAGTTCCTTGGAGGGATGGTTCACATATGTGGAGGAAAATGCTAGAATGCAGGGACTATATAGAGAAACAAATTGCATGGCAACCAAAAATGGGTTCCTCTCTATTTTGGTTTTAAAACTAGACGGGATTGGGTGCTTTATACTTCATCACTCCCCCAAATTTCTTTTTTGATGAAACAGTCCAAAATGTATATGAAGTAATACATGTGGATAGGTGGAATACAACCTGATTGAGAGAGTTGTTGCTCAATGAGTTGGCTGATTATATTCAGAACAATGTGAAATCTCCAGGTCATCAAGGCATAATGTACAAACCTATTTGGAAGCTTGAAAAAAAAAGAGTTGGGTGTTAAATCTGCATGGGAATATGTTAGGAAAATAAAAGATCCAAGTACTGCATATAGGAACATTTGGGTGAAGGTGCTTCCATTCAAAATATCATTCATCATGTGGAAGGTTTGGAAGAATAAGTTGCCACTGGATGATTTCTTCAAGAGATTGGGATATCTAATGGCATCAAGGTGCTGGTGTTGTGTGCAACCACAAGAAGAAACAATGTCACACTTGTTTTTCACATCATATGCTGCTAGAAAAGTGTGGCATTATTTTCTAGCATGTGTAGGAATAGTTGTGGAAGGATTGACGTTCCACCAAGTTTTGGTGAAATACTGGACAGTGCAAGTTATTCCAAGACTGTAACAAATTCTTCAAGCTTTGCCCTCGATCATTGTTTGGGAATTATGGAAAAGGAGAAACTGTTACAAATATGGGGATGCAATATCTTTGAATATGGTCATATACCAAGTCTCAACAACTCTTCAGGCACTGGTGAAATTCATAAAACCAAAGCATCAAGGAAACTTATTAACTCATGCCCGGCCGTAGCATCAATCATTTGATCGATATTTGTTAATGGGAATGAGTCTTTCGGTCACGCCTTATTAATATCCTTATAATCTACGCATATGCAAAATTTATTATTTTTCTTAAGTACTACTATTACATTAGCTAGCTAGTCTGGGTATCTTACCTCTCAGATTAAGCCAATTTTAAGTAAACGGATTAGCTCTTTTTTCACGAATTTATTCCTTGCTTCAGCAATAGGAGATTCTTTTGCCTCACCAGAGGTATGTTAAGATCCAAGCTTAATTTCTTTATAGCTATCTCCGTTGGGATTCCTGTCATATCTTCGTGCGACCATGAAAAACAATCGACAAGGAATTCAATAAAAGCATACCTGTGTTCCGGGTACAGTCTTGTTCCAAAATGGAATTTGCTTTCTAGGAATTCTTCGAACAGCGCAACCTACTCCAATTCTTCTGTCGTGGACTTCGTGGAGTCAATCTCTTTTGGTACTTGAAAATACCTTGGAACCTGATATTGTTTTGACTCTTTTGTCCCTGGGTTATCTTCCTCTGGTTTGGGGCAGGTGCCAGTTCCAGTAATTGATATGTCGCATGTTCCTTTCTTTTGCTACTGAAGACTGAAATCACATTCATCTCCCTTACTTGTGAGGACGAATTCGGGGAGGAGTTTCGTTGCCGGAATAATGCTTCCGGTGAGTATAGCTTGCTCCACTACTCTCTATTGTATAATATTAGCGGAATTTCCTGGATCCACTAAAACACGTTTAATTTAAATTATAACACATTTAAAAAAAATTACCAGTGCGTCATTGTGTGGTAGTAGTAATCCATCTACATCTTCGTCCGTGAATGTGATATCGTCTTCCCGGAGCCTCTTACTACGAGTTAGCGACACCTTTGTCTTCTTTACTACCGAAAAGGTGACCCAGATTATTTCATTCCCTCCAAAGATCATGTTGATCATTCGGCGTGGAGGTTCCTCTCATGCTTTCGAGGTCTTCGCGTCTTCCCTATTCCCACCATAATTGTTTTTGGTCTGATCGTTCGAAAATTCTCTGAGGTGTCCATTCTTTAACAACGCAACCACTTCTTCCTGGAGGTGCTGGTAGTCCCTAGTCCGGTGGCCGTTAATGCCGTGATATTCACACCATAAATTAGAATCTCTCTAGCTAGGATTAGATTTTGTAGGTATTGGGAATCGTGCCTCTTTAATATTCCTCATGGCCGACACCAAATCTACGACACTGACGTTGAAGTTGTAGTCTGACAACTTTGGGTAAGGATAATATCGCGATCCCGAGATTTTTTATCTATCATGTATCGTTTGTTCCATCTATGTTCGGCCCTTATATCAATTGTGAACCTGTCTGCTATTCGGAAGCTCCTGCCATGACCTTCTATCCGCTTGTAGCGCAAAAACCGGCCCCTCGAAGTTCGTCTATTTGTGTCGATATCATCTTTCATTTTTTCTTTGTTCTTCTCCCGTACCTTGGTCGATGATAGAAAGCCAACCTGATCGTATTTGATTCTTATTTTTGACTTGTATCGGTTGTGGACATCTGCCCACGTCGTCACTTGGAATTCGAGCAGAATCTCCTCCAACTTCTGGGAAGCATCTGAACTTCTCGAATTTAAACCTTTAGTGAAAGCTTTAGCTGCCCATTCATCCGGGACTGCCGGAGTAACGTTCTTTCCTTTTGGAACTAGGTGACAAACTCTTATAATAACTCAAATTCTCCCTGCACGATCCTGAATATGTCGGCCTTTAGGGCATGTACCTTTCTGGCACCGACATGAGCCTTGATGAAGGAATCCACGAGCATCTCGAAGGAATCTATAGAATGCTCGGGCAATAACGAATACCATGTTAAATCTCCCATTGTGAGAGTCTCACCAAATATTTTCAGCAACACGGACTCAATTTTGTGAGGAGCCAAATCATTCCCTTTCACCCGCTGTTGTGTAAATGGTAATGTGCTCCTGTGGATCTGAAGTTTCGTCATACTTCAGCACTTCGGGAATTTTGAACCATTTCGGTATCAATTCTGGGGTCGCACTTGGCTCGTACGGTAATTGGATATACTTCTTCGAATTCGGGCCTTTCAATACTAGTGGTGCACCTGAGATTTGGTCCATGCGGGCATTTACTTCCTTCATGAACTGTAAAAGTTCTTCCTTGAACGGATCGTTATCGTTGTTGAGTCCAGATCTGCTCCCCCCGGCCCCGTCAAAGCAAACTTCGCCCCTGGGAGTGTTGTTGTCGACTCACCTGTTCGCATTTGTTTGAAGCACCTGATAGTGCCTACTTTAATTTCGTCATAACCTGATCCTGCCACGTGAGATGGCCTAGAATGATTGATTGTTGCTCTTGCAGGACCCTCACTACATCTACTATATGCTCTTCATCATCCTCATCAGAAGTCTACTCCCGAGTCTGTCGAGGGTATCGCCTGTCATGCACTGGTGTAGTGGCTTTCTCCTCATTGCGAGTGTCACTGATTATATCCTCGAAATGAGGTTTCTCCCCTTGAATTTCAGGGTTGCGTGTGCCATTAACTGTGTTATCTGCCATTTCTTTTGTGATTTTTGCTAAGACAAAATAATCAAACACGTTAGTAGAAAAAAGCAAGGATCAACTTAAGTGCACGGTTGTCTAGGCCCCACGGTGGGCGTCAAACTATTTACCCAAAAAATGGTACAATTGAATTTGTTTGTGGTTTCTAGAAAAGTGAATTAGTTTGATCAAAAAAGTAATGAAATAACTGATGAAA
Source organism: Nicotiana paniculata (assembly GCA_005239505.1). Classification (NCBI taxonomy): domain Eukaryota; kingdom Viridiplantae; phylum Streptophyta; class Magnoliopsida; order Solanales; family Solanaceae; genus Nicotiana; species Nicotiana paniculata. The sequence goes on from MDKI01202046.1 coordinate 21,463, forward strand.
TATAAAATACTTAGCCTTAGAATATAAATGTAATGACAGAGCTGATGAATCCGGGAACAGGGTTTCTGGGCACAACAATGATTAGATCAAAGGACGAAAGTAAGATTGTATTAAAAATGTTGTATAGAATGTAGTTTAAGTTAGCCAGAAAATTCATGTCCTTTACAATGATAATTGAGCTCTCTATTTATAGTTATGTATAGGGAAGGAAGACCTAGGATCTTGCCCTTCTTTAATGTCAATTATCAGGGCCATTGAAGAATATATAACATTGGACATAAATGCCAAATTCCTTGTAACGGGTCATCATCCTTACAACAACAACAACAAAAAATCCGATATGATCCCAACAGGTGGGGTCCGAGGAGGGTAGTCTGTACGCAGACCTTACCCCTACCTAATGCAGGTAGAGAGGTTATTTCCAATAGACCCTCGGCTTAGGGAGTTCAAGAAGAAGAAGAGGAAAGCAATGAAGGAAGAAAGAAGGAAGCGAAAAGAAAAAGGGAGAGATAAAGGATAAGTAGTACCAAATAATAGCAACGGTGAATACAATACCTAAGCCGAACATAATGTAATAAAAATCTAAGAATATGAAGGGACATTCATGCTACTAAGACTATCGGTGAACAACTAAAACTACTCACTAACCTTCTACCTTAATCCTCGACCTCCACACCCTCCTATTAAGGGTTATGTCCTCATTGAGCTGAAGCAGTGTCATGTGCTGTCTAATCACCTTAATGCTGCAAAATATTCTGTGTTAAATGTTATCGGGCACAGAGCATTTAATACTCCTTTATAATAGTTATTTTTTCCGGTGACAAATGGAATAGTTGCATTCGGTGACAATTCTCATCTTGTGTTCCATGTGTCCTTCCTTTAAGCGGCCACATGTCATGTCGTATTTTTTCCTATACATATATGCGTACAATGCATACCATAAGACTGGTATAATTAGTCAGGCAACCTATTACTTAAGATTATAAGGATAGTTATATTCTAAACCCTTAGAAATTGCCCACCATTAATTCTCACGAATTATAGAAACAAGTAACTAATTACTTAGTGCCATTATAATCTACATTTATGTGATGAAATCCATAGAAAATCAAATCGTAGATTTAAGGTAAAATTTAATAAGGGAAGGAATGGGAATAGTTTTCAAATCTTTTTCACTTTAGGCTTTTCTCTAGTTTTGCCCTTGAGAGATTGAAGTAGTTGTTGGTTTGTCTACTGAGAGGTTGAAGTATATATTATTAGCTGGTTTGTTCAATTTGGAAAGATAAGTTGTCCAGTTGCATCACCAATCTACTAGCAAAGTGACAGTGAGGTTGAAGTATTAGCTGCTTTGCGTAAAAGTAGGGACATGATTTGTCCCGTCTATGGACACTCCTAGCACGCATCAAATTATATCATATGTATTTGCATTCTGCTACACAACAATTCTTGCTTGCACTAATCTAGCTGTTCATCATCATGTCAGCACCCGCTCATCTTATCGGTGTTGCAGCAAAGCATTTAGCTTCTAGCCTGAGCAAAGGTGGTGTCTTGCATCCTAAATTCCACCAACCCGTCCTCAAAATGGCACAGGTAAATGAATTAAGTATTCTTAATGTTTTAAAAGAATTTCATTTTGTCTAAGAAGGTTCTGTTAGATAAGCCAGAAGTATTAACACTTGCTATCTTTTCTTCTGTAATTAGAGAATGCGCATCGACCTTGCTGATGAGAAGAAAGCAATTGAGGCAACTGTCCATTATCTCCTTTGCTTCACGGTATGCAGAATAGATTTGTCATTGATGTATACTTTCAAATTTTAGCAAACAACAACATTTAGCGACCAGTTGTAACAATACTTCTTTTTGTTGTTTAGACGATAGGTGCCGCAGGTGTGGGTTTGGTCTATGAATACAAATATTCGGACCGGCAGAAGCAAACTCGCTTGGAAATAGAGCAAATTTTACAAAAACACATGCAAGGAATCTCGCAAAGGATGAAAGAAGCCGAACGAGAAATCAATCAAATCCGGCATGAATATCAAGAAATCAATCAAATCAGGCGTGGATTTCCAATTATCAACCACATGAGAGGTAAAGCAAGAGTTGTCCTTTCGTGTATCTAGCTGGCCTTCAAAACAATGTTAAAAACCATTTGAGACACCCGCTATTATTAACTGTTAGTGTAGATTAATTGCATCTTCTTGCATTGATTTGTCAAAAGAAGAAAACCGGTTATTTTTTATGTCTTACATTTTATAACTGTGACAGACGATGCGCGTCGATGGAGCTCTGACCAAGGCGATTAACTTTGAAAAATATGACTGAGGGAAGTTGAGGCTCGACTATATGAACCCGTGGTTGACTAAGGTGGCAAAGGAGAAGAGATGGTTAATACTTGTCGCTATAATTAGCATTGTAATTTCTGGTTATTATATTTATATAAACACTAATTAAGCCTTAAGAGACTAGTAGCGTTGAGGCTGATTTTGTTTTCCCTTCAATTTAGCTTGCTAATTATCTGTTGCGTGTTAGTTAATGATACTATTTCCTCTCTTGTATTCACTGAATTATTAGTGCTCTCTGTGTTTTATCCACCCATTTCTTCTAGGAACACTGTCAATTCTACTCTAAACAACTCCCCTTATTTCTTTATTTGCTTTCAAGGAACCCCATTCGGTTCACCTGGTCAGTGTGCTTGGGAACTGCAAATCAGATCGTATAAATTTGGTTTCGCTAAAAGTGGATCAATATATCATCAAAACAATCAAAAAAACATAAAAACAATTAAACTCCATCATGAGTCCATAATGCATGGGCTAAAGTTTTCCAAACCCGTACTGGTTTATCTTGGTCTTCCCATATTTTTATACTAGTAGGGTTAGCCGGGGCTTTGCCTGGACCCAACCTGCTGAATAGTGTTTTGCTTTTTTAGTATACATTATGTTGACATTTAGTAAATAGTTGGAGCAGAGGTATAATCAGACGTTTTTGAGTTTCAACGAAAGCATGGAAGCATACAAAAAAGGGTATGATCAGACGTTTTTGAGTTTCAATCAAAGCATGGATGCATACACAAAAGGGTCTATATGTATTGAAAAGAATATACAAAGAGAGTTTCCGTAGTAATTTTCACAAAATGTGAAAGATTACAACTGCTGTAGGCTATGAAAAAGCATTTAAGCAATCTTTGTTGCACTTAAAATCTGATAAAGTATCTGTATGAATAACAAATTGAGAGTTAGTATACCAGAGCAGTTGGAAATATGCAATTTGCTCTAGGAGCGGTAAAGAGGTTGTACATACATTTTATTTTCAATTGTTCCAAATGGAGGTACTATCAGTGCTTCTTTCTTTGCTGTGAAAATATTTAAATTGTTCAGGGAAGTTTAACTGTTTTCAACTTTTAAGACATTGTTGTTCATTTTTCACCCAACAAAACTTTTATCATATGTGAGCTTACTCTTTGCGTTTGAGGTTGTAAATGAATTTTGAACAGTTTGTCCAACATGTGTTGTTTGATAAGCTCAATAGGTAAAAGTTGTTTTTGCGGCAAAAAGTTTAGATCACACTGAATAAATCAAATGAAGGTTTTAAATTTCGCTTTTTGTGAGGTAAAATAATCCAATAAATTTGATGAAAAACATTAACTCCCTATGTTTTAACAAATAAAAGTAGTCCAGCTGCTAGCAAAGAACAGAAAGGGTGAACAAGCGAGTTCACAGGACCAATACATAAACAATACAATTTTCAATTATGTATGATTAAAGAAACCAAGTGAAAGAGTTTATCTCCCATACTATTGAACTCAATGTCTGACCCATTTCTTGCTATATGAGAGTCAGTACTGTAATGATCCGGCAGGTCGTTTTGAGAGTTATAGTCCTCTTCCTCCATTTACTGCTCATTTTGTGCTTTATTGTTGTTTTATGACTTACCGAGTTAGTTGGTTCGGGTTCGGAGATATTTCTGAATGGATTGAGACACTTAGCCTTATAATTAAAAGCTTAAGTTGGAAAAGTTGACGGATATTGACTTATGAGTAAACGACTCAGGAATGGAGTTTTGATGGTTCCGTTAGCTCTGTTGGGTGATTTTGGACTTAGGAGCGTGTCTAGATTGTGATTTGGAGGCCCATAGATGAATTAGGCTTGAAATGGCAAAAGTTGGATTTTGGAAAGTTTGACCAGGAGTGGACTTTTTGATATCGGGGTCGGATTCTGATTCCGAAAGTTGGAGTAGGTCAGTGGTGTCATTTGTGACTTGTGTGCAAAATTTGACGTTATTCGAATGTGTTTTGATAGGTTTCAACGTCTTTTGTAGAAGTTGGAAATTTCTTAGTTCATTAGGCTTGAATCTATGTGCGATTCGTACTTTGATGTTGTTTGAGGTGGTTTCAGGGCTCGACTAAGTTTGTGTTCTGTGATTGGACTTGTTGGTATTTTTGGTTGAGGTCTCGGAGGCCTCGGGTTGATTTCGGGTGGTTAACGGACTTGGAATTGGACTTAGTGAAGCTACTGAAGTTTGGGTGTTGTTGGTGTAATAGCACCTGCGGAGTGAAACCGCAGATGCGAGCTTGCAGGTGCGAGTTAAGGTCCTCAGCTGCGGAGTTTAAGGGGAGATGAGCAGGTGCTCGCAGGTGCGAACATTTTCCCGCACCTACGTGACCGCAGATGCGGCATGAAGACCACAAAAGCGGAATTGGACTGTGGAGCTGGGATCCGCAGAAGCGAAGGTTTTTCTCGCAAAAGCGAGTCCGCCGGAGCGGAAGTGTGGACGCAGGTGCGGAGATAGCCGCAAAAGAGGGCTTAGAGTCTGTAACGACCCGACCTGTTGTTTTGAGAAATTAAGCTATGTTCGGTAGAATAATGTCTTGAAAAGCTTCACTTTGTGTAAATCGACCTGCGTGCGTGGTTGGATTTTGTTACCGGATAATCCGGAGTCGAATTTGGAGGAAAATTTCAATTTTTGAAGCTTAAGTCATGGAAGTTGACCTGAGGTTTGACTTTTGTGTAAACGGCCTCGGAATGAGTTTTGGTTAATGCCAACAGCTACGTATGATGATTTTGGACTTAGGCGCGCGTCCAGAATTAGTTTTGGAGGTCCGTAGAGTAGTTTGAAGTAATTCAGCTGAAGTTATATTTTCGGCGATTTCGGCTGATAGGTGAAATCTTGATATCGGGCTCGGAATGGAATTCCGAGAGTGGCTGTAGGTCTGTTGTGTCATTTTTTACCTGTGTGTAAAATTTGAGGTCATTCGGACTAGTTTTGACATGTTTCGGCACCAGTTGTGGATTTTGGAAATTTCATAAGTCCTTAGGCTTGAATCCATGTATATTTGGTGATTGTGAGGTTATGTGATGTGTGTTGGAGGCTCGACTAAGTTTGGACAAGGTATAAGGACTGGTTGGTAAGTTTGGTCGAGGTCCCGGGGCCTCGGGGATGTTTCGGATGCTCAACGGGTGATTTTTTTGAACTTGGAAGAACCTGAACCATTGTTGGTTCTTGTGTCTCGCACATGCGATGGATTTTCCGCAGGTGCGGACACGCAGGTGCGGAAGAGGGGCTCACAGGTGCGGGTTGGTCAAGGTCAACCAATTCTCGCAGGTGCAGATGGGTTTCCGCAGGTGCGGAGCCGCAGATGCGGCCCAGTGAACGCAGGTGTGGCCCCAGTCCTTTTAGTGAGTTTTCGCACCTGCGATGTTTTTTTCGCAGGTGCAGTCCAATGGACGCAGGTGCTGAAATCGCTGGCCAGTTTATATCCATTTCGAGCGCTTGGAATGTCATATCTTCTAAAATAATTTGGAGCTCGGGTGTAGGCGATTTGAAGTGGATTTTGAGGAAAGGCTTCATAGGTAACAATTCCTAACCTTATTTCCTTTGTATATCATTAATATATCAATTTCTTCCATGCATCAAGGAATTTAGGTGAAAAATCAAAAAAATGGGAAGAAGTTTCCCCAATTAGAAATCCGAGAATTTAATAAGACTTTTTGCGTCGGTCTTCGATGATTCTTGTTCGAGTGAGTTCGTGAGTGGAGGGATGTTCTAAATTTGTAACTTTCACTCGTTTACGAGACGTGGGCCTGATGGACTTTTTGGGCAATTTTCCTTATTTTGCATATTAGCTATTTTGATTCCTTAAAGTGATATTTACATTATGTAATCAAATTGAATAGATTTGGTCCATTCGGAGTCGGATACCCGTGGAAAGAACGTGATTTCAAGTTTGGATCGAGCGGTTGAGGTAAGTATCTTGCCTAACCTTATGTGAGGGAACTACCCCTTAGGATTTGAGTCTTCTATGTTGATTGTAGCCCGCGTACGCGAGGTGACGAGTGCGTACTCGGACGTATTTGCAACTAGGTTGGCCTTTTAGGATTCTTAGGTCCTTATATCCCCTGTGTATGGAGTTGTATTTATTATATATGATTTCCAATTGCTAGTTCATCTCTTTCCACTTAAAGTAGAAATTTCTTGCTTAGTTTTTCTTGTCGCTTATTTGATCGAAATTTGACTTAACTGAAGACTTTATCTTTTCTACAGTCGTGCTATATCTTCCTTCATAAACTGGCCTATTTGACTAGAATTAGCATAGGCTCGCCTTATAATTGTTTAGTAGTGATTGGAATATCTATATGTTGGTGTAAAGCATGCCCGTGAGTCGTACATTGTGATTTATATGATTTTTCCCTTAAGTGCTACTTAGGTTTAGTTGATTGTTTAGGCAAGATTGGTTATATCTGTTTCCCTTGCCGGGATGATTGGTTTCTTATTGATGACTTGAATATTGTGAATCGTTGCTATATTGATTTTCTTTTCCCCTCGTTATATCGTTTCACTTGTGCTTGGTATTTCCCTTCAGTAACTACTTCTTATGAGTGAATTTTACCATTCCTGTGATTCAATTCTTTGTATTGATATGCTCGCCGCACTTTGTATTCTGTCTTTTGTTGTTTTGCGCATGTTGTGGCAATGTGTGTTGTTTCTGTCGCATTCTGGGTGTTTTCCCCCTGCACTGCATTGCATATTTAAATTGGTACTACATACGAGATTCCGGGAGCTTTCCCCCTACACTGCATTGCATATTTATATTGGGATACAGACGAGATTCCGGGAGCTTTCCCCCTGTACTGCATTGCATATTTAAATTAGGACTACGGTCGAGATTCCGGGAGCTTTCCCCCTATTCTACATGTTTATTTTGGGACTACGGACGAGATTCCGGGAGCTTTTTCCCTGTACTGCATTGCATATTTAAATTGGGAAGACAGACGAGATCCCGAGAACATTCCCCCTGTATTGCATTGCATATTTAAATTGGGACTACAGACGAGATTCCAGGAGCTTTCCCCCTGTACTGCATGACAAATTCTGAGTTACGGACTGAGTTCCGGTAGATTTATCCTTAGGAGATTATGATCGAAAGATTTTTATTGAAAAGTATAGCTGAAAAAGTATTTGCCTTGAAGAAAATTATGTCTGAAGGACTTTTATTTCAAACATATATTTGAAAAGTATTTGTCTTGCAGAAAATGATATTTGGAAGTCATTTATTGGGAATGTATATTTGGAAATCATGTATTTTGAAGGAAATATTTTTTAAAGATTCCTCTTTCCAATATATATATATATATATATATATATATATGTATGTATGTATCCGGAGAAAATATGTTTCAAAGGAAATTCTCTATTTCGAAACAATTATATTCAAAGCTTTCAATATAAACTTACGATTTAAAGGTTTTCACTCGAAGGTTTGACCAATTTAGTGGCTTGTTGGCTAAGGCCTGATGTGGAATATTAACGTGGTGCTGAGTTACTAGTGTTCTTATTGTGTTGTGGTATTCCGGTTCTGGCTTGTATCGTTGTCTATCATCTCTGTGTATTATTGCTTTGTTCCATTGTTGTTGCTGCATTTCCTTCTGCCTTGTAAATGTTTTGTTAATTGCTATATTGTGTAGTCACTAGATAGATGTCATATTCTGCAATTTCTATATTGATGCCTGTTTAATTTATTAGACTAGTGGTGTCTTAACTAGTCCTCATCACTACTTCACCGAGGTTAGTCTTGATACTTACTGGGCACTGCTGTGGTGTGCTCATACTACTCTTCTGCACATTTTTGTGCAGATTCCAGGTTTTCGCATAGCTAGCCGATTGATCGCTAGTAGCGGGGTTGCTGTTGTGGAGACTCAAGGTAAAAATGCTCCAGCGTTTGCGGTTTCGAAGTCACCATCTTATATTTTTTTGTTTTCACTGTTGTACTTATTTCTGAACAGTGGTATTTTTAGGAGTTTTAGTGTAATTCCTTTAAATCTTATGACTTGTACTTCCGGGATTTTGGGAATATTCAATGTGTAAAGAATTATTATTTCAGAAAGAATAAAATATTAGATTCTATTTATTATTGTTTTCATTCCATGAATATTAGGCTTAAGACTAGGTGCCATCAAATACCCAACGGAGGGAAATTTGGGTCGTGACAGGTTGGTATTAGAGCTCTAGGTTCATAGGTGCTACGAGTCATTGGCGGGTTTAGTAGAGTCTTGCGGATCAATATGGAGACGTCTGTACTTATCTTCGAGAGGCTACCGAACTATTAGGAAAATTTCATTTCTTTCATTCCTATCATGCGAGTTCATTGACCTTGCAGTTTGAAATTATCATTCCATTCTCTCATAGATGGTGAGAACACGAGCGGCGGTTCCTGATGATGTTTCCCTCGAGACAGATGTCGCTAGGAGCAGAGGCCGATGTCGACGAGGAGAAAGTGCCGTAGTTAGGATACCTACCAGAGCGGCCGTTGAGGAGCCACCAGCAGTTCCAATTGGGGGACAGGCACCGGAGGCGCCTGTTGTTACCCCCGGCCTTCAGGAGACTTTAGCACAGTTCCTGAGCATGTTTGGTACATTGGCTCAGGCGAAGTTATTCCAGGTTGCACCAGTTACTTCACCGACTGGGGGAGGAGTCCAGACTCCCAGCGTCCACACTCCATAGCAGCGAGTTCACGTTGGTCAGGGTCCAGGCGTCATAGTGACACAGCCTGTGGTTCCAGTTCAGCTCATGGTCAGAGCAGCAACATCTGAGGGAGAGCACCTTATATTTTCAAGGTTCAAGAGACATAACCCTCCTACATTCAGCGGATTGGCTTCAGAGAGTGCACAGGGTTTTCTGGAGGAGTGCCATAGCTTCCTCTGCACTTTGGATATTGTTGAGACAAGTGAGGTTGCTTTTACTACGTTCCAGGTTCAGGGAGCGGCTTATTAGTGGTGGCGGGCATGTGAGTTGGGTAGCCTCGCCGAGTCAGCTTCACTTACGTGGAGTCAGTTTTTAGAGATTTTCTTGAGAGAGTTTGTACCCCTGTCCCTTCGGGATGCACGGCGCGCGGAGTTTGAGCAGTTGCGCCAGGACACTATGTCAGTATTAGAGTATGCCATCAGATTCAGTGATTTGGCCAGGCATGCACCTGCCTTAGTCGCTATAGTTAGAGGGCGAGTTCGTAGATTCATTGAAGGGCTCAGGCATGATATTCGATTCAGCAGGGCTCAAGAGTTGGAGTCGTATGTTTCGTTTCAGCAGGTGGTAGGGATCGCTCGTCGGTTAGAGGGCATGTGGGGCCGGGAGCGAGAGAACAGACAAGATCAGGAGAGAGAGAGTCCAGGGAGGAGGGGAAGCCTCGTAGACCGGAGAGATCTTCTGGTCCTTATTTTGGAGGCAGGGTGCGACATGGTAGAGGTTTGTGGGTCAGCCAGTTCAGTTTGCATTACCGGCTACGCATGGGGTTTCAGGTACTCGTGGGTCTCAGAGTACTCGTATCGCACAGTTTCCATAACCACGCCAGCAGAGAGGTTGTTTTGAGTATGGAGATACCAGTCACAGGGTAAGAGATTGTCCCAGGCTCCGGGCAGGTGTGTTACAGCAGGGCATTCAAGTGAGTAGAGGGCGCCCAAGAGGGGGAGGCCCGGCCCATTGATGTGTTTCATATAGTAGGCTGAAGGCCGTCGTGCTAGATGTTATCATACGGGTATATTTTGATGTGTTACAGAGGGTCACCATTTGTATTTCATTATAGTGCTGTTGGTCGGGACAAGTTTCCCTTATTTGTTGCTTTAATGATAAGAGAGTTTCATGCTTTGCACTCTATTTTTTCATGCTTACTCCTGTTGGGAGATTCTATGAGTGGTAACCCGTGTCTATCGTTGTTTATTCATCAATTAGAGGGTGAGACTAGAAGTGATTCCTTGTTGTTCCTCATGGTGAGCTATATGTGATTTTTCCTAAGTATTTTGTTTACGAGCTGTGATTTAATACCCCATTGAGATGTGAGTTAAGTGAGCGTTATGATTTTGTTAGCCGAGATGAGTTAGCGGGAGATTTAAATTGGTATGATATATATTCAGCATGTGATATAGAGTTGAGGGCTAGACCCTCGTGATCCTTTGTGATTTGATATGTTTGGACCGGACTGAGTAGCGGTGGAAGTTATATCAGAATGGGATCCTTGTGATTTGTTCATATGCCTTGCTTCTCCCTTGTTATACTTCTCCTTTAAGTCAGTACTGACAGAGAGTTATGCATATGGGCTTGTTTGATAGTCCCTTTATATGTTTCTATTTTCATATTCGGTCATTTCATTATGTGTTTCTTTAGTTTAGCTTGCGGGATGTGTGCCCGTTGTTGTTAGCTGTGGCTCGATGATTCTGGTGTCTAATAATGAGGTCTTCGTGTTTATTGCATCATTATCAGTATTATGGGGTTGGAAACCGAGTTCTTTTCAGATGTGAGGTAAATTGCCAATGCTGAGTTGATTACGGGCAACCATTGTGATCAAAAGTGTTATTATGAGCCTATGTGTGATGCAATATTGGGTGGTCGTTCCTTATGGGTATAGTCATGAGTTAATGCAGTTGGTTGAGGCTAATGCCGTATATGGATTTAGAATCGGGTCATTTGGAAATGAGTAGAAGGTGAGAAATTAGGTATGAGGCTTATCGGTGGTGATGGAAGGCTATATTGCAGCTGTGATTGTGCCATCAGGCTTACGTAGGTTGGGGTGATGTGGGATCACCCGCGGGTGTGTGTTGGAAGGGTGCAATCAGTGATTGGATGAGTTCAGGGTAAATCTTCGCACGTTCGAGGACGAACGCTTGTTTTAAGAGGGGGAGAATGTAACGACCTGACCTGTCCTTTTGAGAAATTAAGCTCCGTTCGGTAGAATAAGGTCTTGAACAGCTTCACTTTGTGTATGTTGACCTGCGTGCGTGGTTGGATTCAGTTACCGGATAATCCTGAGTCGAATTGGGAGGAAAATTTCAATTTTTGAAGCTTAAGTGATGGAAGTTGACCTGAGGTTTGACTTTTGTGTAAACGGCCTCGGAATGAGTTTTGGTTAATGCCAACAACTACGTATGATGATTTTGGACTTAGGCGCACGTCCGGAATTAGTTTTGGAGGTCCATAGAGTAATTTGAAGTAATTCGGCGGAAGTTAGATTTTTGACGATTTTGGCTGATAAGTGAAATCTTGATATCGGGCTCAGAATGGAATTCCGAGAGTGGCTATAGGTCCGTTGTATCATTTTTGACCTCTGGTAAAATTTGAGGTCATTCAGACTAGTTTTGACGTGTTTCGGCACCGATTGTAGATTTTGGAAATTTCATAAGTCCTTAGGCTTGAATCCATGTGTATTTGGTGATTGTGAGGTTATGTGATGTGTTTTGGAGGATCGACTAAGTTTGGACAAGGTATTAGGACTGGTTGATAAGTTTGGTCGAGGTTCCGGGGGCCTCGGGGGTGTTTCGGATGCTCAACGAGTGATTTATTTGGAACTTGGAAGCAACTGAACCATTGCTGGTTCTGGTGTCTCGCACCTGTGATGGATTTTCCGCAGGTGCGGAAGAGGGGCTCGTAGGTGTGGGTTGGTCAAGGTCAACCAATCCTCGCAGGTGCGGAGCCACATATGCAGCCCAGTGATCGCAGGTGCAGCCCCGGTCCTTTTAGTGGGTTTTCGCACCTGCGATGGTTTTTCCGCAGGTGCAGTCCAATGGGTTCAGGTGCGGAAATCGCTGGGCAGTTTATATCCATTTAGAGGGCTTGGAATTTCATATCTTCTAAAATAATTTGGAGCATGGGTGTAGGCGAATTGGAGTGGTTTTGAGGAAAGGCTTCATAGGTTACAATTCCTAACCTTATTTCCTTTATATATCATTAATCTATATCAATTTCTTCATGCAATCAAGGAATTTAGGTGAAAATTCATGAAAATAGGAAGGAGTTTCCCCAATTATAAATACGAGAATTTAATAAGAATTTTGGCATCAGTTTTTGATGATTCTTGTTCGAGTGAGTTCGTGAGTGAAGGGGTGTTCTAAATTTGTAACTTTCACTCGTTTCCGAGACGTGGCCTAGGGGACTTTTTGGGGAATTTTCCTAATTTCGCATATTAGCTTTGAACTTATTAGATATTTTGATTCCGTAAAGTGATATTTACATTATGTAATCGAATTTAATAGATTTGGGCCATTCGGAGTCGGATACCCGTGGCAAGAACGTGATTTCAAGTTTGGTTCGAGCGGTTCAGGTAAGTATCTTGCCTAACCTTGTGTTGGGGAACTACCCCTTAGGATTTGAGTCTTATATGTTTATTGTATCCCGCGTACGCGAGGCGACGAGTGCGTACTCGGACTTATTTACAACTAGGTTGGCCTTTTAGGATTCTTAGGTCCTTATGTGTATGGAGTTGTATTTGTTATATCTGAGTTCCGATTGCTAGTTCATCTCTTTCCGCTTAAAGTAGAAATTTCTTGCTTAGTTTTCCTTGTCGCTTATTTGATCGTTTTGACTTAACTGAAGACTTTATCTTTTCTACAGTCGTGCTATATCTTCCTTCATAATTTGCCTATTTGATTAGAATTAGCATTTTCTCGCCTTATAATTGTTTAGCAGTGATTAGAATATCTATACGTTGGTATCAAGCATGCCTTTGAGTCGTACATTGTGATTTATATGATTTTTCCCTTAAGTGCTACTTAGGTTTAGTTGATTGTTTAGGCAATATTTGTTATAGTTGTTTCCCTTGCCGGGATGATTGGTTTCTTATTGATGACTTGAATATTGTGAATCATTGCTATATTGGTTTTGTTTTCCCGTTATAGCGTTTCACTTGTGCTTGGTATTTCCCTTCCGTGACTACTTCTTATGAGTGAGTTTTACCATTCTTGTAATTCGAGTCTTTGTATTGATTTGCTCGCCGCACTTTGTATTTTGTCTTTTTTTGTTTTGCGCATGTTGTGGCAATGTGTGTTGTTTCTGTCGCATTCTGGTTGTTTTCCCCCTGTACTGCATTGCATATTTAAATTGGGACTACGGACAAGATTTCGGGAGCTTTCCCCCTACACTGCATTGCATATTTAAATTGGGACTACGGACAAGATTTCGGGAGCTTTCCCCCTACACTGCATTGCATATTTAAATTGGGACTACGGACGAGATTCCGGGAGTTTTCCCTCTGTACTGCATTGCATATTTAAATTGGGACTACTGATGAGATTCCAGAAGCTTTCCCCCTGTACTGCATTGCATATATAAATTGGGACTACAGACGAGATTCCAGGAGCTTTCCCACTGTACTGCATTGCATATTTAAATTGGGACTACAGACCAGATTCCGCGAGCTTTTCCCCTATACTGCATTTCATATTTAAATTGGGACTACAGATGAAAATCCGGGAGCTTTCCCCCTGTACTACATTGCATATTTAAATTGGGACTACGGACGAGATTTCGGGAGCTTTACCCCTGTACTGCATGATAAATTCTGAGTGACGGAGTGAGTTCCGGTAGATTTATCCTTAGGAGATTATGATCGAAAGATTTTTATTGAAAAGTATAGCTGAAAAGGTATTTGCCTTGAAGAAAATTATGTCTGAAGGACTTTTATTTCAAAGGTATATTTGAAAAGCA
>MDKI01213693.1:0-41603 GCA_005239505.1 Nicotiana paniculata
CCACCTGGCTGGCCAATGTGGTTCCGGTGCCTAAAAAGGACGGAAAGGTCCGAGTATGTGTCGTCTACCGAGATCTGAATAAAGCAATTCCCAAAGATAATTTTCCACTGCCAAACATACATATCCTAGTTGACAATTGTTCCAAACATGAGGTACAATATTTTGTCGATTGGTATGCCGGATATCACCAGGTGTTGATGGATGAAGAGGATGCAGAAAAGACAGCCTTCACTACACCCTGGGGAACATACTGTTACCGGGTCATGCCATTTGGTTTAAAGAACACTGGGGAAACTTATATGAGGGCCATGACCGCCATATTCCACGACATGCATCAGGATATTGAGGTGTACGTGGATGATGTGATCATTAAGTCCAGAATCCAAAGTGACCACGTGCAGCATTTGAGGAAATTCTTCGAACGCCTGTGCATATATGATTTGAAATTAAACCCAGCCAAATTCGCTTTTGGAGTTCCATCTGGAAAATTACTGGGATTTATAGTTAGTCGACGGGGCATTGAGCTAGACCCAACCAAGATAAAATCTATTCGGGATCTCCCACCGCCAAGAACCAAGAAGGAAGTCATGAGTCTGTTGGGTAGGTTGAATTACATTAGCAGGTTCATCGCTTAGTTGACCTCCACATGCGAGCCTATATTCAAGCTGTTGAAAAAAGATATAGCCATTAAATGGACAAACGAGTGCCAGGATGCTTTTGTCAAGATCAAAGAATATCTATCAAATCCTCCAGTGTTAGTCCCACCAGAACCAGGGAGACCTCTGTTCTTATACCTGACAGTGCTAGAAAATTCCTTTGGGTGTGTTCTCGGGCAACACGATGCAACTGGGAAGAAAGAGCAGGCCATTTATTACTTAAGTAAGAAGTTCACAAGCTACGAGGACAAGTATTCTCAGTTAGAAAGGACTTGCTGCGCTCTAACTTGGGTTGTTCAGAAGCTTCGACATTATTTATTGGCTTATACCACCTACCTCATCACGAGGCTGGATCCTTTAAAGTACATATTCCAAAAGCCAATGCCCAACGGGAGATTAGCAAAATGGAAAATCTTGCTCACAGAATTCGATATCATCTATGTCACTCGCACAACTATGAAAGCTCAAGCATTGGCCGATCATCTAGCTGAAAATCCGGTTGATGATGAATACCAACCCTTGAGCACTTGTTTTCCGGATGAAGAAATCAACTCCGTCGAAATAATATCGGAAGGCGCTGACACCTGGAAAATGTTCTTCGACGGAGCAGCCAATGCGAAAGGTATTGGGATAGGGGCAATCTTGATTTCACCCACAAGACAACACTACCCTGCCACTGCCCGCCTCCGTTTCTTCTGCACAAACAATACTGCTGAATATGAAGCTTGTATAATGGGCATGAACATGGCCATTGACATGGATGTAGAAGAGTTGTTGATCATGGGGGACTCCGATTTGATCGTTAAACAGGCTCACGGAGAGTGGGAAACTCGGGATGTTAAACTCCTTCCCTACAGACAGCATGTGGAGAATCTTAGTAAGCGATTCAAAGCCGTCGAGTTCAGATATATTCCTCGATGCCACAATGAGTTAGCCGATGCGCTGGCCACCCTAACTGCAATGCTTCCCTATCCGGGTAATGTTCGCATAGACCCATTAGAGATTCAAATCAAGGAAAGACATGGTTATTGCAACACGGTCGAAGTAGAACTCGATGTCCAACCATGGTATCATGATATTAAAAGATTTTTTAAGACAAGAGAATATCCCGAGCAAGCCAACGGAGACCAAAGAGAACCATCCGAAAGCTCGCCAACATTTTCTTCTTAAGTGGGGAAGTACTGTATAAAAAGACTCCCAATCTAAATCTGTTAAGATGTGTTGACGCCAAATAAGCCGAAAGGATCATGGGCGAGGTCCATTCAGGAGTATGCGGTCCCCACATGAATGGGGTACGTCCTCGTAAAGATAATCTTGCGGGCTGGATATTATTGGATGACCATGGAGAAAGATTGTTTCGGTTTCGTCTGGAAGTGACATAAGTGTCAAATAAATGGCGACCTAATCCATGCACCACCATCAGAACTGCATCCTATGTCGGCACCCTGGCCATTTGTTGCCTGGGGAATGAATGTCATTGGGCCAATTGAGCCAAGGGCCTCAAACGGGCACAAATTCATTTTGGTTGCTATCGACTATTTCACAAAAGGGGTCGAGGCCGTCACGTTCAAAGCTGTCACTAAGAAAGTGGTGGTGGATTTCGTGCATGCTAATATCATCTGTCATTTTGGTATCCCAAAAACTATCATTACCGACAATACTGCGAATCTAAAAAGTAACTTGATGAGGGAGGTATGTGAACAGTTCCAGATAACCCACCGCAACTCATCCCCCTTACCGGCCCAAAGCCAATGGCACCGTTGAAGCAGCAAACAAAAACATCAAGAAAATTCTCAGGAAAATGGTTCAAACATCTAGGCAATGGCATGAAAAGCTGCCTTTTGCATTGTTAGGATATCGCACGACCATGCGCACATCGATTGGAGCCACCCCTTACCTATTGGTTTACGACATGAAGCCGTAATACCCGCAGAAGTCGAAATTCCTTTCTTTTGAATTATTGTCGAAGCAGAAATTGAGGACAATGAGTGGGTCATGACCCGACTGGAGCAATTAACTCTGATTGATGAGAAAAGAATGGCCGCAGTGTGCCATGGACAATTATATCAGAAAGAATGGCCCGCGCTTACAACAAGAAATTGCGACCTAGGAACTTCGAAGTAGGGCAACTCATTTTAAGACGTATCCTCCCGCACCACGAAGAAGCAAAAGGAAAATTCGCCCCAAACTGGAAAGGTCCATACATCATAAGGAAATTGCTGCCAAAATGAGATTTATACCTAGGGGACATCGAAGGAAACGGACCCGAAATGGCTGTCAATGCAGATGCCGTCAAAAGGTACTATGTTTGATCCTCCATATATATTTTCAGATGTTCTTCGGTTGGATGACGAAGGCTTTCATTCTCGCTACCCAGACACCATTAACCCTTTTTTCAAACCCTTTGAGCCGGTTACTCTTCTTTGATTACCCTCTTTGGAACCCCAAAGTGTTATTGGAAAACAAAAAAAAAAAGAGATCTTTTTAAAAAAAAAAAATTCAAAACAAAAACAAAAAAAAAAGGCGCCTTGAACTACATTCGACTTGATTCCGAAAGGATACGTAGGCAGTCTCTCCCTGGGGTTCAGTCACACCAAAATATAAATCCACATTTCCCCAAGATTTTAAGCTGGGGCAAGTATTAAGATTCGGCGATGTGTCGCCTTAAAGGTTCCAAAGTTGTAATTCAACGCAAATTCTTTTCACCAAAAACCCTGTTCAAGTCCTTCCGATCAATCGGCAAAGAAGTCGGATACATTTTTTTGGATCCAAATACAAGCAAATAAAGGAAATTAAAATGAGAGAGTCTCATTGGTGAAAACCCACACGGGCACCGTGAGGCGACGGTAAGCAGAGAAATTAAAAATGAGAGAGTCTTGTTAGTGAAAACTCGCGAAGAGCACTACAAGGCGATGGTGAGAAGAGAAATCAGAGAGGTTAGTTGGTGAAAACCCGCAAAGGGCGCCACTGATCGAAAAAGATAATGGGTCATTGACATGGACACGGTCCGGGGCGAGGTTTCTCAATCTCGAGGTAATAGTTGTGATGAATTTATGAGAGTCGGACGGTTTACACGGATCAGACATCCAGTGTAATGGGCATGTCATGTTCATTGAAGTCCGCATGCACTCCAGATAAGTCCTTCTTTCCTTTCCCCGAAAGGGACGCCTTTTGTTTAAATTCGTTGTCCATTCTGTCGTTTATTTTCTTTTGAGCCCCTTTCGGTCTAACTCTGTCCCGAAACTAAGACAAAGAAAAAATGGAAAGACTGATTTACAGGGCTCTTGTTTGACGCGAGTCAATATGCAAAAGGCACCTAGCCTCGTCAGGGGCATCGAGTCGATTCCGACTAGCCATAATGGCCGATGATTCAAACTCAAAACCTTGAAAGGAGAAAATCAAATTAAAGTGCCTATAAAGGCGAATGGAGTTGAAAGGTTGAGCCCCGCGTGGTTAACCATCTTCGCTAGGTTTGAAAAGCCGAAGTATTCCAAAAGACTTAAAGTTACAATTGGAAGAAAAGTCAAGAAATGAAAAGCCAATAAAGGCGAAATAAAGTTGGAAAGGTTAAGTCCCACACGACTAACTGTTGCAGCAGAATTTGAGGAGCCAAAACTCCCCCCGATACTCTGGAAATCCAAAAGAAAAGGCAAGTGAAAAGCCTACAAAGGCAAAACAAAGCCAAGATACTGGATCCCATGTGACCAATTGCCATCCAGAAAGACAAGGTCCTCGGGATTAGAGACGAAACCCAATCCCCAACAAACAAGCAAGTGTTTGAGGTCTTCATCAAAAGAACTGAGGTCAAACAGTTGAAAATCAAGGCCGCAAAACCAACCACCGTTTCAAACTAACGAATTGTTCTTTGTTCGAAGGAAATAGGTGCAAATCAAAAACAACCATGCAATAAGCAGGTGCAACCAAATTTAAATTGCGCAAGGGCTAGAAGGAGCTCTGCAGCATTGAATCCAAAGAAAGGGAAGTTTTCTCCAAGAAATCTTTTTCCGCATGCATAAAAAATAAAAAATAAAAAATGAAAATAAAATAAGAAAAATAGATGAAGAATTAAAGTTGAAAATAAATCAAAGTAGTAAGGGCCCTCCAATCCCCAATTACACTTTTCCCGACGCAGGGTATACACTCCCGTAGTCGATGCCAATCAAGGGTATACACTCCCTGGTTGATGTTTTCTTTTCCAATCAAGGGTATACACTCCCTGGTTGATGCTTTATTTTCCAATCAAGGGTATACACTCTCTGGTTGATGCTTTCTTTTCCAATCAAGGGTATATACCCCCTTGGTTGGTGTTTTATTTTCCAATCAAGGGTATACACTCCCTGGTTGATGTTTTCTTTTCCAATCGAGGGTATACACTCCCTGGTTGCTGCTTTCTTTTCTAATCAAGGGTATACACTCCCTGGTTGATGCTTCCTTTTCCAATCAAGGGTATACACTCCCTGGTTGATGTTTTCTTTTCCAATCGAGGGTATACACTCCCTGGTTGCTGCTTTCTTTTCTAATCAAGGGTATACACTCCCTGGTTGATGCTTCCTTTTCCAATCAAGGGTATACACTCCCTGGTTGATGCTTTCTTTTCCAATCAAGGGTATACACTCCCTGGTTGGTGTTTTCTTTTCCAATCAAGAGTATACACTTCCTGGTTGATCTTTTCTTTTCCAACCAAGGGTATACACTCCCTGGTTGATGCTTTCTTTTCCAATCAAGGGTATACACTCCCTGGTTAATGCTTCCTTTTCCAATGAAGGGTATACACTCCCTGGTTGATGCTTCCTTTTTCCAATCAAGGGTATACACTCCTTGGTTGATGTTTTCTTTTACAATCGAAGGTATACACTCCCTGGTTGATTTTCTTTTCCCGACGTAGGGTATACACTCCCGTAGTCGATGCCAATCAAGGGTATACACTCCCTGGTTGATGTTTTCTTTTCCAATCAAGGGTATACACTCCCTAGTTGATGATTTCTTTTCCAATCAAGGGTACATACTCCCTGGTCGATGCTTTCTTTTCCAATCGAGGGTATATACTGCCTGGTTGATTTCTTTTCCAACATAGGGTACACGATCCCTAGTTGATTTCATTTTGCAACATAGGGCTCCCAACCCCTAGTTGATCCCGCTTTGAGATATAGGGTATCCACTCCCTAGTCTGCAGTAACTCCGGGTGCACCAGTCTCGGCTTTTCATTGCTTTTCGTGACAACATGGTATCAGAGCACTAGGTTTACGTAGGTCTCACAAGTCCCAGGCAAACCTAGTAGAGTCTTGCGGATCGGTATGGAGACGTCTGTACTTATCTTCGGGAGGCTATAGGGTGTTAGGAAAACCTCTCCTTATTTTTATTCTATCGTGTAGTCAATGGTTCACTAAATTTCGTTCTTCTATTCTCTCACAGATGGTGAGGACGCATACATCCAATGTTCCAGATCTGGGAGGGGCCGCTATCCCTGTTATTCACGGCCGTGGAAGAGGTCGGGGGAGGGCACCAGCCCGAGGCAGGGGACGAGGGTATCCCCGAGCTAAAAACCAATTGTACCACCGGAGGACCCCACTATAGAGGAGCAGGGTGAGGTGCCCCCATCAGGTCCTGCTCCAGTTGATTTTATGACGGCGTCCGAATTCCAGGAGATCATGGGCCATATGATGCAATTCATGGACACTATGTCCCAGGCTGGTTTATTTCCAGTAGATCCTGCCATATCTCAGGCAGGAAGGGGAGCCCAGACCCCTACTGCCCAGGCTGCAGGCCAGACAACAACACTTTATCACACCCCGGGTACACTGCCCGTGAGTGGAGCCCAACTAGTAGCAGCAGCACCTGAGCTCAGACCAGCTGTGGATGGCGATCCGCAGAAGTTACTGGATAGATGGACCCGATTTCACCCTCCTATCTTCGAGGGTGAAAAGGGCGAGGATGCCCAGGACTTTATTGACAGGTGCAGGGATAGACTGCACAACATGGGGATAGTAGAGTCCCATGGAGTGGACTTCATTACTTTCCAGCTTGAAGGTAGGACCCGTAGATGTTGGCAGTCCTACATCCTGGGTAGGCCAGCAGGTTCCCCTACCATCACTTGGGAGCAGTTCACCCAGTTGTTCCTGGGAAGATATATTCCACCCTCCGAGAGGGAAGAGTTGCGATATCAGTTTAAGCAGTTGGAGAAGGGGCAGATGTTCGTGACAGATTATGAGGCCAGATTTTCTGAGTTTTCCTGTCATGCCCTTATGATATTGCCTACTGATGCTGAGAGAGTGCAGAGATTTGTAGCAGGGCTGCACTCAGGTATTAGGGCCAACATGGCCTGAGAGGTGGAGATGAGGACTCCTTATCAGCTGGTACTGGAGATTGCTCATAGGATCAAGGGTTATCAGTCGAGGATCAGAGAGCAGGTGCATCAGGATAAGAGAGCTAGATATTCAGGAGATTTCAGAGGTTTCCCAACCAGGGGTAGAGGTCAGTTCGTAGAGGCCAGTCTAGAAGGCCTCCATATTCAGATCCTCCGCCACCTCCCCGTGGTGCTCCAGTGAGGCCCTATTTTAGCGCCATGCCAGAGAGTTCCTACCGCCCACAACCATTCAGGGTTTCTCAAGTGGGTATTTCAGTCATAAGGGGTCTTCTATTCCGTACTTCAGTGCCATGCCGGAGAGTTCTCACCGTCCCCTAGTTATCCAAGGGCCTTCTTCAGGGCAGCAGGCCATGCCACCAGCCAGACGTTATAAGTGTGGAGACCCTGGTCATAAGAGGAGGACTTGCCCCAGGTTTCGGGGCAAGGCCGTTCAGCATAGCTATCAGCCTACAATTCCAGCACCGGCGGTTCATCCATCCAGAGGTGGAGGGCAGACTGGTAGAGGTCATCCCAAAGGTGGAGTCCAGGCATGGGGAGCTCTACCAGCCCTTATTCATGCCAGTGGAGGTCAGCCAGCTCCTGTTTATTCTGGCGGGGCTCAGTCTTCTGGTGCTCCAGCTAGATTCTATGCTATCCCGGCCAGATCAGATGCAGTGGCCTCAAACGCCGTGATCACATGTATTATTACAGTATGTGGTAGAGAGGCATCGGTGTTATTTGATCCAGGATCCACTTATTACTATGTTTTAGTCTTATTTTCTCAGTTTCTGGATGTCCCTCGTGAGTCCTTGGATTCTCCCATTTATGTGTCCACTCCCGTGGGTGATTCTGTGGTTGTAGACCGAATTTGTCGGTCCTGTGTGATTTTATTTTGTAGATTCGAGACCCGAGCGGATCTCTTATTGCTTGACATGGTTGATATCAAGATTGTTTTGGTCATGGATTGTCTGTCTCCCTATCATGCCGTGCTAGATTGCCATGCCAAGATAGTTACTCTAGCCATGCCCGAGTTGCCTAGGCTAGAGTGGAGAGGGTCCTTAGTTAGTACAGCCAGCCGGGTTATTTCATTCTTGAAGGCTCCATAAGGGTTGTCTATCCTATTTTTCTTATGTGCGGGACACCACCGCCGAGTCTCCGACGATTGATTCAGTACCAGTGGTTCGAGAGTTTGCTGATGTATTTCCTTCGGATCTTCCGGACCTGCCTACGGATCGTGATATCAATTTCTGCATTGATTTAGCTTCGGGCACCCAACCTATATCTATTCCTCCGTACCGTATGGCTCTGAAATAGTTGAAGGAGCAGCTTGAGGAGTTGTTAGCTAAGGGGTTCATTAGTCCGAGTGTATCACCGTGGGGTGCTCTAGTTCTATTTGTAAATAAGAAGGATGGGTATATGCGGA
The DNA here is from genome assembly GCA_005239505.1 of Nicotiana paniculata. Taxonomy (NCBI): domain Eukaryota; kingdom Viridiplantae; phylum Streptophyta; class Magnoliopsida; order Solanales; family Solanaceae; genus Nicotiana; species Nicotiana paniculata. Next base: position 8,423 of record MDKI01213693.1, read on the forward strand.
TGTGTATTGATTACCGCCAGTTGAACAAGGTTACCATTAAGAACAAGTATCCTTTGCCGCGCATCGATGATTTCTTTGACCAGTTGCAGGGTGCGTGTGTGTTTCCTAAGATTGATGTGAGATCAGGGTATCATCAGTCGAGGATTCGGGCTTCAGATGTTCCAAAGACTTCTTTTCGTACGAGATATGGACATTATGAGTTCCTGGTGATGTCTTTTGGTCTGACTAATGCTCCAGTGGCATTCATGGACTTGATGAATAGGGTGTTCAAGCCGTATATTGATTCCTTCGTCATTGTCTTCATTGATGACATTTTGATTTACTCACGTAGTCTGGGGGAGCACGAGCAGTATTTGAGAGTTGTGCTCCAGACTTTGCGAGAACATAAGCTATATGCTAAGTTCTCCAAGTGTGAGTTTTGGTTGGATTACGTGGCATTCTTGGGACATGTAGTATCCGGAGAGGGTATCAAGGTTGATCCTAAGAAGATTGAGGCAGTTCACGGTTGGCCACGTCCTACTACAACTACAGAGATCAGGAGTTTCTTGGGCCTAAAAGGCTACTATCGGCGATTTGTGGAGGGTTTTTCATCCATTGCAGATCCATTGGCTAGATTGACTCAGAAGAATGCTCCATTTCGGTGGTCCGACGAGTGTGAGGCGAGCTTTCAGAAGCTCAAGACATCATTGACCTCATCACCAGTTCTGGTATTGCCTTCTGGTTCTGGGATGTATACAGTGTATTGCGACGCTTCACACGCTGGCTTGAGGTGTGTATTGATGCAAGAAGGGAGAGTTATTGCTTATGCTTCGTGCCAGCTGAAGGTTTATGAGAAGAATTACCCTATGCACGACTTGGAGTTGACGGCGATTGTTCATGCTCTTAAGATTTGGAGGCACTACTTGTATGGAGTGTCCTGTGAGGTTTATATAGACCACTGTAGCTTACAGAACTTATTCAAGCAGAATGATCTTAATTTGAGGCAGCTCAGGTGGCTTGAGTTGTTGAAGGATTATGATATAACCATTCTTTATCACCCGGGCAAGGCAAACGTGGTAGCAGATGCTTTGAGCAGGAAGGCGGAGAGTATGGGTAGCTTGGCTTATATTGCAGTAGAGGAGAGACCTCTAGCCTTGGACATTCAGTCCCTGGCTAATCGCCTAGTAAGATTAGACCTTTCAGAGCCTCGTCGAGTTCTTGCACATGTGGTTCAGTCTTCGTAATTGGGGGAGATTAAGGCTCGACAGTATGATGATCCGTGTTTGGATGAGCTACGAGAGACAGTGGTTTAGGGCAGGGCCAAGGAGATTATTATTAGCGAGGATGGTGTTCTAAGACTTCAGGGTCACTTATATGTTCCTAAGGTTGATGGCCGCAGGGAGAGGATTCTAGAGGAGGCACACAGTTCCCGGTATTTGGTTCATCCTGGTGCTACGAAGATGTATCGTGATTTGAAGCAACATTATCGGTGGAGGTGAATGAAGAAGGATATTGTGGAGTATGTAGCTAGGTGTCTTAATTACCAGCAGGTAAAGTATGAGCACCAGAGGCCAGAAGGCCTACTTCAGCAGATGCCCATTCCGGAGTGGAAATGGGAGCGCATCACTATGGACTTCGTGGTTGGGTTGCCTCAGACTTTTCAGAAGGTTGACGCGGTTTGGGTCATTTTGGATAGATTGACCAAATCGGCGCATTTCACTCCAGTAGATACTACTTATACTTCTAAGAGGTTGGCCCAGATTTACATTCGGGAGATAGTCCGGTTGCACGGTGTGCCGGTGTCCATTATATCAGATCGAGGTCCTCAGTTCACCTCGTACTTCTGGAGAGCATTACATAGTGAGATGGGTACCTAGATAGACCTCAACACAACATTTCATCCTCAGACTGTTGGTCAGTTGGAGCGTACAGTTCAGATATTAGAGGACATGGTCAGGGCATGTGTGATTGATTTCGGGGGTCAGCGGGACCAGTTATTGCCTTTGGCTGAGTTTGCTTACAATAATAGTTACCAGTCCAGCATTGAGATGGCACCATTTGAGGCTTTGTATGGTCGGTGATGCCGTTCTCCTATTGGGTTGTTTGAGCCTGGCGAGGCTAAGTTATACGACACTGACCTGGTGAGGGATGCTTTGGAGAAAGTGAAGTTGATTCAGGAGAGGCTCCGCACCGCACAGTCCAGATAGATGAGTTACGCGGATCAGAGGGCACGTGATGTATTATTTATGGAGAGAGATAGGGTCTTGTTGAAAGTCTTGCCGATGAAGGGTATTATGAGGTTTGGAAAGAAGGACAAGCTGAGCCCGCAGTTTATATGTCCTTTCGAGGTGTTGAGGCGAGTTGGGGAGGATGCTTATGAGCTAGCCTTACCTCCCAGTTTATCAGGAGTTCATCCAATTTTTCATGTATCAATGCTCCGGAAGTACCACGCCGATTTCTCTTACGTGGTTGATGTCAGCACTATTCAGTTGGATGAGATTTTGGGCTACGAGGAGGAGCCAGTTGCCATTATTAATAGACAGGACCGCCAGTTGAGGTCCAAGAGAGTTTCTGCCGTAAAGCTCCAGTGGAAGGGCCAACCAGTCGAGGAGGCGACCTGGGAGTCCGAGGAGGACATGCGGATAAGATATCCACACTTATTCAGCACTCCAGGTATGATTCTAGAACCGTTCAAGGACGAACGCTTGTTTAAGAGGTGGAGAATGTAATGACCTGACCGGTCGTTTTGCGTTATCGGACCCTATTCCCCTAAATGAAACTTCCCCTAGCGGCTTATTATGATTTATGACTTGCGGGGACTGTTGGTCTGGGATTCGGGGGTGTTTAGAGTGCTACAGTAGCATTTGGTTCCTTAAGGTTGGCTTTTAAGGCTAAGCTGAACCACATATAATGAAGCAGAAACGGGGGAAACGGGGCTAACCTCTCGGAACGACCGGCCGGGTCGTTACATCCTCCCACACTTAAACATACGTTTGTCCTCGAACGTGCCAAGAGTTGTTCTCCAACACCATCGAACTTCCGCATAGCCTACCATGCACATACTCGGGGGTGATCCCACATTATCCTATCCCATATAGGTCCAATAGCACAACATTTCAACCTGACCCATAAACCTTAGAACAAAATTTCCACTTCTGAAGTAATATACAATATCAAAAGTCCCCAACTATAAACTAAACAGGTTTGAACTTGCTTGATCAAGCCATATACATACCCTCAGATGAAATCACATAATACACCGCATGACTCAAACACTCATAGTGATATCTTAACCACAATAACTGCTCAGAACAACTCAATACCGGTACATAACCTCTTATGAAGAAATTCCTCGCTCTAACACTTTCATATACTGCCGATGATGAAAGAAACATGTAGAAACTAACAACCATTCGTCCGATCGGTCAGACATGAAACTCCCCTTTCCCAAACAGGAAATATAGTAGATTTCTAAGCCGACTACGATATCTATCCTTCCAACTATGCTGTAGACAATTATGACAATATTCATTCTAGGTCCAATGACCTCTTCTCATCCAACACGACCACTCTGATGACATGACACATCAATAAAATTCGAAACCAGAACCTGTGCAACTCGTGCGCTTAATAACAACATCCCAACATAATCAAATTTTATAAAAGATTCAAACACGAGAGGACTATCCTACCATTATCAATTACCATCATAACATCATGTTAAAAGCATGGCATACATCATAAAAATCAAAACACACGAATCCAATACCAAAGGTCATACCCCTACATAACTCCGCTACACTGCGCGATCTCATCCAAACGCTGGTCCACATGAAATATTTCAAGCCACCTTGCCTAAAATCAATAACCATTTGAAATTCGACATCAAGTACTCAAAGTGTATTGCCATAACCACGGGGAAATCAGACGATACCATGCCACACAAATCAGAAAGGACATAACCCGTATGTCTCAACCTCGCAATACCCAATTACTTACCTTACTCAGATCCCGCTATAATGCCCAATAAACTCGCACCGTAAGTGCATATAACTAACAATCACCACGCCTCACAACACCGAAGGGTAGCTCATAGATCACCAGAATATGAATAAACTCAATGACTCGGATGGTACATCCCTCAACAATAGAAAATTTGGAGTCAGTAATTTCGACCCGGTGCAGAACACACACTCATACGGACCTACCATTAACCCTGAATCAACTCTGGTCACCCGTAACAGCTAGATAACTCACCAAAAATATCACAATGACTAAATCATGGTACATACTAACATCCGACTAGCTTTGCTCCCATCTTCACAATTCACTACCACAAAATAACCTGTTTATGAGAACTCTCAGTCTCGAAGTCACGAAGCACACCAATTACTATATCTGATCTCAGCTCCACTGCTCGGATACATAGCACATCCCTAATACTCAATAATTCAATAGAACCCATTTACCCAATATAGTACATTACGACCTGTATTGAAGAATTTTCATTACTCGAGTCATTCCCAGACTCCACCTCTGCACGTCATAACTGATCCACCAGTATACCTCGAACTGAAACCAATACAACACATAATCGTGCAATCAACTTATCATTAACAGACTCCCCCACTTGGCTCAAAGCCAACGATCAAGACAAACAATAACTTACAATGCCCATAATAACACAACCCGTCTAACAACTCAACTGATCTGCAAATCTCGCATTCACCATTGTAATAGTCATGCCAACTTCCACACGTGATCTAAACTCAATTACAACATATATCATTTACTGGTAGAAGAGAACTTACTACCGAACAACATAAGGATCACACACCCCAGGAGATACCCCTGCCGACTTAGCCTCAAACAAGTATCTCTCTCTACACTTCCGAAGATCATAACTATCACGCAATCACTACACCCTTCTGTATCTAAACACAAATAATGCCTACCATCGAGGAATCAAAATATGCGGTATAAGAACCTGAACCTGATGGCAGAACTAACACTTCGAAAATTCTGCATACAATATCTTCTCCCTCAAGATCTGAAGCACAACTCTCAAATGCTGCTCATGATCCTCCCGAGATTGGGAATACACCAAGATATCATCAATAAACACGATGATGAAAGAATCCAGATAAGGCCGGAATACACTGTGCATCAGTGCATAAAGGCTGCTGGGGCATTGTTCAGCCCGAATAACATAACCAGAAACTCATAATGACCATATCTAGTCCTGAAAGCAGTCTTAGAAATGTCCGGCCGCCGAATCTTCAACTGATGATAGCCGGAACGCAAGTCAATCTTGGAAAACATTTCGGCACCATGTAATTGGTCAAACAAGTCATCTATATGAGGAAAGGGGTATCGATTCTTCATCATAACCCTGTTCAGCTATCGATAATCAATACACATGCACATAGAACCATCCTTCTTCTTCACAAACAGAAACGGTGCACCCCAAGGTGACACACTAGGCCGAATGAACCCCTTATCTAGGAGTTTCTGAAGCTGCTCCTTTAATTCCTTTAGCTCCGCTGGTGCCATATGATAAGGGTGAATAGAATTAGGTTGAGTTCCTAGCACCAGGTCAAAACCAAAATCAATGTCCCTGTCAGGTGGCATGCCTGGCAGGTCTGCAAGAAACACGTCCGGAAAGCCACAGACCACATGAACCGAATCAATAGCGGGAGTCTCACCACTAACATCCCTCACAAAATCCAGGTACGATAAACACCCCTTCTCAACCATACGTTGAGCCTTCAGGTAGGAAATCACCCTGCTAGGCACATACTCAGAAGAACCTCTCCATTCAACCCTCAGAAATCCCGGCATAGCTAAGGTCACAGTCTTAGCATGACAATCAAGAACAACATGACACGGAGATAACCAATCCATGCCCAATATCACATCAAAATCGACCATGCTGAGTTACAGTAGGTCCATTCGGGTCTCCAGACCCTCCATAGATATCACACACGACCGATACACACGGTCCATAACAATAGTATCGCCCACCGGAGTCGACACATTAACAGATGTAACTAAAGACTTATAGGGCATATCAAGAAAATGGGCAAAATATGATGAAACATAGGAATATGTAGAACCAGGGTCAAATAAAGCCAAAGCATCTCAGCAACAGACTGAGACAATACCTCCGATCACTGCATTGGAGGCCATAGCATCTAGCGTAGCTGGAAAGGCATACATACGGGCCTGACCTCCACCTACTCGACCTCCCCCTCTAGGGCAGCCTCTAGCTGACTGGCTACCACCTCTGGGTTGCCTGGGTGGGTGGTGAAGTAACTGGAGCTAAAGTCGAAGGCTGGCTCCTCAGCTGAGATGGACCTCCAAGAAGATGAGGACACTGCCTCCTCATATACTTAGTATGCTACCCCTGGCTATGCGTATATTCCAGGATGCCTTCAATGAATACAATAACAAAGGAGTGCTAATACGCCTGGAATACACCGTTAATCAAATACATGAACTTTACTAGGGAAATGATTAGCCGAAAACACATCACCAGGAACTCATAACCCAACAAAAAGATCCGCTTCACTCCACAACTAAACAACATGAGAGGTCTTCCAATACTCTCACAACTCGAAGCCATATACCAAATACAGACAGAAATCAAATACTCAATAGTTCTTGCCACATTCCCAGCCAATCCTTTTGTCACAAATCACAGTCTGAACACATTTAACCATCAAATCACACTCACCGTATAGGTATCCAGCCACAATAAGGACATCAACGGACATATAAGTCCTCAAATACATATGCTCACACAACAAAATCTCAGCACTCAAGCCACAGATAGAATCCCGCATGAAGTCCTCCAGACTGGACCATTATCAACATGATAAAATCACATCTCATCCATGGAAGTCACAAGCCGTCGACGCACAATTGATACCGAGCTCTCACGTGCGCATTCGAATACATGAAAGGAATTCAAAGAGTTACGCTTTTGGCTGAATAAATGGATTCGCACGACAAGAATTCAAGACTGTGAGATTTTCCTAAGGGTTCTGCGGCCTCTCGAAGATAAGTACAGACGTCTCCGTACTAATCCACAAGACTCTACTAAACCTGTTCATGACCGCTGAGTCCTATGTAACCTAGCACTCTGAAACCAACTTGTCATGACTCCAAATCTAAACTCTCCTTGATGGCGCCTATCGTGATACTAGGCTAGCCAATTCACTGAAAATAATAAAATGATTTTCCATTTAATACATCAAATATCCGAATTTTCCATAATAATTCTATTTCTTAAGTATTTCAAAATAAGAAAAATGATTATAACATCTAACAGTCCCAACATCTGGAGTCAACCGTCATGAGCATCTAATAGATGATACAGTTTATTACAAATCCTCTACTACAACAAGTCTGGGAAGTAAAGTAAAAATGACAGAGTAGGAAGGAGAAAGAGTAGGATGCGGACGCTGGACAACTACCTCACAATCTCTGAACAATACTCCAAATGGGGTAGTTCAACTATCGCTCTGCCCGGTACCTGCATCTGCACACAAGGTGAAGGGAGTAACGTGAGTACGCCAACTCAGTAAGTAACCAAAGTATCTAAAAACAAGAGTGCAATGTCGAGCATTTAAAATTTATGTTTCATAAAAATAAGTACCAGTAAAGGTAATAGATCAAGTCAAGAGTCCACATTTACCAAAGATTTTACAAAACTCCAGTTTGCCCTTTTTAAACTTGTATGAAATATTAGTCAACATTTATCAAAGAGGCTCAGTGTAAGAATAGTGAAAACAGTAGTTTCATAAAAATACCCGCCACTCGGGGACAACATCGCTCACAATAAAGCCTCTCGGGAAAGCCTCTTAGTCACTCGTGACTCTACTCTTATACATCAATGCTCACACTCAGCACTCTCACTCATCAGGTACCATATAACAAGTGCAACGGCGTGCATCCCGATCCAATACGTATATATATTGTTGCGGCGCGCAGCCTGATCCATATATAATGTATATTGCTGTGGCGTGCAGCCCGATCTATATAACATACACTGCGGCGTGCAGCCTGATCCATATAACATACGCTACGACGAGCAGCCCGATCCGTATAACATATGCTGCGGCGTGCAGCCCGATCCATATTACATACGCTGCGGCGTGCAGCCCAATCCATATAATAGTTGACTGCGCTCACTAGGGGTGCACAGACTCCTAGAGGGGCTCCTTCAGTTCAAGCGCTATATTGCTGCGGCGTGCAACCCGATCTAATATATAATACATATATATTGCTGCGGCATGCAACCCGATCCATATATAATATACATATATTGCTGCGGCGTGCAGCCCGATCCATATGTAATATATAACATATATATTGCTGCGGCGTACAGCCCGATCCATAACTATCCTCAGATACTCGGGGCTAGGCGTCACTCAGTCATCCTCGCAAGCCCCTCGGGTAATTCATCTCAACTCACGGGAATCATCCCGAAATACTTCTCAGAGTTTCAAAACAGAGTGATAACAGTGAAAATAGCAACAAGTGGTAAACATGGCTGAGTTCATAGATGTTCTATTATGATAGTGTATAAGTACCTCTGAGGGTCTAAACAGGTCGGCACGAGGCCCCAAACATGGCTCACAACCCATAAACAAGTATAAAATTCTGAATTACAGGATGTCGTAGGGTTTCAAATCGAATACGCGGCTTAATAGTCGCTACGGGACGAACTAGCTCACAATCCCTATCGGTGCACACCCACACGCTCGTCACCTAGCATGTGCGTCACCTCATTTACCAAAACCATATCAAATACAGGGTTTCAAACCCTCAGGTTTAGAGTTATAATCGTTACTTACCTCAAAACAGCCCAAAAGCTACTCCGCAATGCTCTTGCCCCTCGAATTGGCTCCCAAATGCTCCGAATCTAACAAAAACCAGATTAACGTCATCAATATACGCTAAAGGAACAAAATCAAATCGAAAACTATCAATTTAGACAAAATTCTCGAAATTTGGCCAAATCCGAGCTCCGGGCCCACGTCTCGGAATTCTATAAAATTTACATCAAAAGAATCTTCATCCTCCCACGATTCTATACATACCAAGAACACTAAAAACGGACCACAATTGCGCACTCAAATCCTCAAAAGAAATTTCCAATTCTCATGCACCTAACCTCCCCAATTTTGGGTTTAAATCTAACAAATTTCCGGTTTAATTACTTAGAAAATGATATAGAATTGAGCTATGAAGTGAAAAATCTTTCTGCAAGTGATTCCCTTCGATTTCTTCTTCAAACCCTCTCAAAGAGCTCCAAACTCGCTCAACGATGGAGGAAAATAGACAAAAATTCGTAAGAAAGGGCTATTTAAAACAGTCTACCCAGCACTATAATTTCCTTCAGTGCGATCGCGACTCCAGCCACGCTATCATGATGCACCAGCCCACTCTACACGTTCGTGTGCCAACATAAGTGTTCGCATAGCTCAAACATCCATCCCATACACGCGCCTCAGAACACCTATGCAATCACACAAGGAGCCATGCGACCGCACTTCTCAATGCTGCCCAACCTATGCGATCGCAGACCTTATTACGCGATCTCATAGAACCAATTTCTTGCCTCAATATTTTACTCTACGCGATCGTAGATGAATTTATGCGATCACTGTGAACAATCCACTGCTGCTAAAACACCAGGAAACCAACAATCTCCCAAGGACCAAAAGTGCCCGTTTGAGCATCCGAAATACACCCGAAGCCCTCGGGACCTCAACCAAACATATCAACACATCCCAAACATTATTCAAACTTAGGCGATCCTTCAAAACACAAAAAACAACGCAAAAACACCAATATCACATCAAATTCAAACATGAACTTTGAAATTTCTAAATTTCACCAAAGATGCCGAAACCATCCAAAACACATCCGATTAACTTGAAAATTTGCACACATATCCAAAATGACATTACGAACCTACTCCAACTTCCGTAATTCCATTCCGATCTCTATCTCGATAACCTACTTTCCACTGCCGACCAGAAATCGCCAAAACTAACTTTCGCCAATTCAAGCCTAATTCTACACCGGACATCAAAACCACATTCCGAACATACTCCTAAGTATCAAATCACCTAACGAAGCTATCTGAACCATAAAATCCACATTCCGAGGTCTTTTGCCAATAAGTCAACTCTCAGTTGACTTTTTCAACTATTAAGCCATTTTAAGAGACTAAGTGTCTCATTTCTTTCCAAAAGTTGCTCCAAACCCGAGCCAACCAATCTAACACAACATAATGAAGCTAAACCACATATAATGAAGCAGAAAAAGGGGAAACGAGGCTAAATTCTCGGAACGACCAGCCATGTCGTTACAAGAAATGCGAAAAAGTATAGAAAATACTTGTAAATTAAATAATGATGCAAAATGATATTTCTAAAGTATATACACTTATTCGAAAAAATATGAGGGCAAAATTGGGTATCAACATTTTTCGCTCTTTACCCGGGAATGATCAAAGAGTTGTTGGGTAAAGAAAATGATGACCAATTTTGCCCGAAATGAGTGAGGCATGATGTGTTTTGAAAAAATGGGGGCCGAACCCTGGTTCTTTGGTTGCCTACATATCCGTGGTGTTATGGGAATCAGGTTGTGTGTAGTTATGTATCTAATGGCGTAAGAAACCGATGGACTTGTTATATGAGTGGTCGTATGTTTTGAAAAGGTTCTTTTGGGTAGGATATTTTCGTAAGTAACATATATTTAGGTGGGGTCATTAATGTGAATTTGGTCATTACGAGTGTATCACAAGGAATACATTTGAACGGTTATAGAGTAAATGTATTCAATTACTGGCCACCGGTTACGTTTGAGGTAGTCAAAGGATGCGAACATTATGAACGAAAACTGGTGCGAGGATTGCTCCTGTTTATAGAATGGTTACCTCCCGAGTTACCTTCAAAACTCAAAAAATGGTGCATTCGAACATATATGGGTTATTGCAAAAATTTAAACATGATGCAAATTCCCTTCGGACCATGAAGGTTATCTTCAAATGATGAGGATGATGTCCTTAGACCATGACGTCCTGGGCCATGAAGAGTATGGTAAGGGATTCACAGGCTATGGAATGTTGTCCTCGGGCCATGAGGATGGTGCCTCCGGACGATGACTCTTTTGAATGATGATGCATAGTTTCGAGAGATCCTCAGGCTGTGGAATGATGTCTTCAGGATATGAGGATGGTGCCTTTGGACTATGACGCCTTCGGACAATGTGGCGATGTTTTAGCCCATGAAATGCAAAGATGTGACGATATCGATTGTTTGATATAGAAAATAGGTGATGCTTATCCATATGCTAGGATGAGACAAGACAATACTTAGTCTTGTATAATATGAGGGCAGTGCTTAGCCCTATGCAAAGAAGGAGGCAGTGCTTAGTCATATGCAGTGTAGCGGAGACATTGTTTAGTCTCATGCATAGGAAAACAATGCTTAGCCTTATGCAATAATGAAGGCAGTGCTTAGCCTCAGGCAGAGAGGGGAGATAATGCTTAGTCATATGCAAGGAGAGGCAATGTTTAGACTTATCCAATGGTGGAGGAAATTCTTAGCCTCATGCAAGGAATGGAGATAGTGCTTAGTCTCATGCAAAGAAAGGCAGTTTTTGGCCTTATGCAATGTGGAGGCAGTACTTAGTCTCATGTAGAGAACGGAGACAATGCTTAGTCTCTGGAAAGGAAATGCAATGCTTAGCCTTATGAAATAATGGAGGCAATGCTTAGCCTCATTCAAGGGATGGAGACATTGTTTAGTCTCATGCAAAGAAGGGCAGTGCTTAGCCTTGTGCAGTAATGAAGGCAATGTTTAGCCTCATGCTAGGTATGGAGACAATGCATAGTCTCATGCAAAGAAAGGCAGTGCTTAGCCTCATGAAATAATGGAGGCAATGCTTAGCCTCATGCAGTAATGGAGGCAATGCTTAGCCTTATGCAAGGGATGGAGACAATGCTTAGTCTCATTCAAATAAAGGCGCTGCTTAGCCTTATGAAACAATGGGGGCAATGCTTAGCCTCATGCAAGCAAAGGAAATGCTTGGCCTTATGGAATGATGAGGTTAGTGCTTATCCCCAATGCGAGAAAAAACAATGACTAAGTGCGAGAGATTAAAGCATTTCTTAGCTTGATGTGTTTGCGTTTGGCAATTCTTGTATGTTGTGAAGATTATGATCCTGTTGGGTGTATATATTTGCGGAGGTTCCTGTTATGTTCGTTGTGCATACGTCCAAAGAAAAATTTGTGAGTTTTGCGGGGGGAAGGTTGGCTCGTTCTCTCGATTCCTTGCTTCGCTTTTGCTTTTGTCTAGAGGCCTCGCTTTCACCACGGGTAGTCTGGCTGCTGCAGAAATAAAAATTTTGAAAAATGTGAATTTGATAATTATTTATTAAATGTAGTTTGAAATATGTGATAATGTACGAGATCAAATAATTTTGATGAACTAGTGATTGTGACGCATTTAAGACGTTGCAACCTCCTTGCTTCAGAATTTTGAGGATCCTCCTCAAAATTTTGCACCAATTTAAATGCATAGTTCTGGCAATAGTTTCCATGGCGGTTCCAAACGTGGTGAGATCGGACAAACTCGCGACCTTTCCCCAATTTCTGACCATAGGGAAAATGAAGTTTTTATTATAATGTGACCGAACCCACAAGGCCGCTTATGTATCCCTTTTTAAACGGGAATTAAGTCAAGCGTAGTTCAGTTACATCAAATAGAAAGTGCAAACATAATCTTAAACATAGTATCTCTTAACTGCATCTTAATAGATAGGTTTTGGACAAATCTCTCTATCTATTTTTGCAAGTATAAGTGCTCCTCCTGTTAACACTCGGTGAACCATGTAAGGGCCCTACCAGTTTGGTGAAAATTTCCCCTTTGCTTCATCCTGATGTGGGAAGATCCGATTCAATACTAATTGCCCCGGTGTGAATTTCCTCGACCTGACCTTTTTGTTGAAATCTCTTACTATTATTTTCTGGTACATTTGACCGTGACATACTGCGTTCATTCTTTTTTCATCAATGAGAGCTAGTTGTTCATAGCGACTTTGTACTCATTCTGCATCGTTGAGCTCGACTTCTTGTATGATTCTTAAGGAAGGAATTTCCACTTCGGCGAGAATAACGGCTTCAGTACCATAAACAAGTAGATAGGGAGTTTCCCTAACTGATGTACGAACTGTGTTACGATACCCAAGTAAAGTAAATGGTATCTTCTCGTGCCATTGTTTGTAATTGTCTACCATTTTCCTCAATATCTTTTTGATGTTCTTGTTGGCAGCTTGTACGACTCCATTCATTTGTGGTTGTATGCTTTAGCGTTTTGGTATTTGATCTTGAATGTCTCACAAATGGATTTCATTAAATCGGTGTTGAGATTGGCGACATTGTCAGTAATGATTGACTTTGGTACCCAAAATCGACAAACAATACGGTCCGGAACAAAATGTGCTACAACCTTCTTAGTTAACGCTTTGTAAGATGCGACTTGAACCCATTTTTTGAAGTAATCTATGGTCACTAGAATGAACCTATTTCCGTTTGAAGCAGCGAGTTCGATTTGTCGAATGACATCTATACCCCAAGTGTAGAAGGGCCAGGGCAAACTTTTTGCATCAAGTTCGTTGATTGGAACCCGTATCATATCAGCATGTATCTGGCATTGGCATACTTGATGCAATTTATTTTCATAGTCATCCAAAAATACCCTGCTCTTAGTATTTTCTTGTACAAAATGAAACCATTCATGTGGGGTCCGTAGGTTCCAACAAGTATTTCCTCGAGCTATCTGGAAGCCTCCTTGGAATCGACACACCACAGTAATCCCAGGTTGGGAGTCTTCCTATAGAGAATTCCTCAACTTTGAAAGAAATGGTTGGCTAATCTGCGAAGCGGCATTTCTAAGTATGGGTAGTAGTCTGTGGGTATTCTCTCTTTTACAAGTACTTCTTGATGTCGTGGAACCACGGGTTTCCATCAATCGCTTCTTCAACATGAGCACAATAAGCTGGTTGTTTACGAATTCCTATCGGGATAAGATTGATGAAATTCTTATCTGGGTGTTGTATCATGGAAGACAAAGTGGCTAATGCATTTGCAAACTCATTCTGAATCCTTGGAACATGTTTTAACTCTATCTTCATGAATTTCTTGATCAACTCTTGTACACAGTGCAAATATGACAATATTTTGGTGTTCTTAGTTGCCCATTCTCCTAGAACCTGGTGCACCAAAAGATATGAATCTCCGATTACCAGAAGCTCCTGAACGTTCATGTCGATTGCCAATCTGAGCTCGAGGATGCATGCCTCATATTCCGCCATATTGTTGGTGCATGAAAACCTGAGTTTTATGGATATTGGATAGTGTTGACCTGTTTCTAATATTAAGAAACCCCGATACCTACTCCTTTGAAGTTTGCTGCTCCGTCGAAGAACATCCTACAACCATCATATGCCTCGGTGATATCTTCTCATACAAATGGTACCTCCTCAGTGGGAAAATATGTTTTCAATAGTTCGTATTCTTTGTCTACGGGATTTTCTGCTAGATGATTTGCTAATGCTTTCCCCTTGATTGCTTTCTGAGTCACATAAATAATGTCGAACTCACTTAGAATTATCTGCCACTTTGCTAACTTACCCGTAGGCATGGTTTTATGAAAGATGTATTTTAGGGATCCATCCTTGATATGAGATATGTGGTGTATGCACAGAAATAATGTCTCAACTTTTGAGCTATCCATGTTAAATCATAACAGGTGCGTTCCAACAAAGAGTATCGAGCTTCATAAGGCGTGAATTTCTTGCTCAGATAATATATCGCCTACTCCTTTTTTCCAGTATCGTCTTGTTTTCCCAAAACACAACCAAAAGCCTCATCTAACACCGATTAATAAAGAAACATAGGTCTCCTTGGTTCTGGTGGGACTAGAACGGGCGGTTTAGATAAATACTCCTTGGTTTTATCGAAAGCCTTCTAGCATTCTTCAGTCCAACTTGTTGCATCATCTTTCCTTAGCATTCTAAAAATTGGATCTCATATAATTGAGGCGCCCTAAGAAACTCATCACCTCTTTCTTATTCTTGGGAGGCAGAAAGTCCTGGATAGCCTTCACCTTTGATGGGTCTAACTCAATACCTCAACGACTGACGATGACTCCTAATAAATTTCGAGCAGGGACTCAAGTCACATTTTGTAGGATTCAATTTCAAATTGTATTTTCGAAGCCGGTCGAAGAATTTCTTCAGCTCTACTATGTGATCCGAAATCCTTTTAGATTTGATGATAACATCATCCACGTACACCTATATTTTCGTGTGTATCATGTCGTGGAAGATGGTTTCCATGGCTCTCATGTAGGTGGCTCAAGCATTCTTCAAACCAAACAACATCATTTTGTAACATATATTCCCTATGGTGTGATGAAGGCTGTGTTTACGACATCCTTTTCATCCATCCATATCTGATGGTATCCTGCAAAGCAATCCACAAAGGATTGGAGCTCATGCTTGGCACAATTGTCAATCAATATGTGTATGTTGGGAAACGGGAAACCATCTTTGGGACTTGCCTTTTTCAAGTCTCGGTAATCAACACATACTCTAACTTTCCCATCTTTCTTAGCAATTGGCACAATGTTAGCCAACGATGTCGGGTATTCGACCACTCGAAGAACCTTGGCTTTGATTTGCTTGGTGACATCCTCTTTTATCTTCAAACTCATATCCGGCTTGCAATTTTGGAGCTTCTGCTTTACTGGTGGACACAAAGGATTGGTGGGTAGTTTGTGAGATACTATAGATGTACTTAAACCAGTCATATCATTGTAGGGCCATGTAAAGACGCCTTCATATTCTTTTAGGAATCTGATGTACTCTTCCTTTTCTGACGGTGATAGATGAATGCTTATACGTGTTTCCTTGACCGTTTCGGAATCCCTTAAGTTAACAACCTAAGTTTCTTCCGAATTAGACTTTGGCTTGTTGTCAAAGTTTTCTACTTCTCTGATGATTTCTTCAAGTATTATATCGTCTTCCAGATCTTGTGAATCAATGTCCTTATGTTGCATTATCTCATTACATGTGACAGTTGTAGGTTCATTAGGATATGTAATAACTATGCTGAAAATAAATGTAAAAAGATAATAATAAATATAAAAATCAATAATGCATTAGTAAAATGTTAAAAAGTCAAAAAGTGCGGCTCGATGGCGCGAGTAATTATTTCAAAACAAAATAGTGAAAATATCTCAAATGCTCAAAACTATTTTATAATAATTCATGCTAATTTGCCAGGCTACCCAAGAACTCGACGGACCCGGGATGGTGCAGAGGTCCAGTTCTAGAGAACAACTTCTTCCTCCATGGTGTGTATGGTAAGGTCTTCCTCCTTAACAATTTCACTGTAGTCCATGTCTTCTTCATCTAGAGATAGCTTCCTCATGCCATCCAAAACCTCAACTTCCGCAGATCCCCACATCATGTCAGCTTGATGAAATGTCTTGTGCAGAGGTGGTATCGGTTGTTTCAGTGGATAATAAGGAGCACACCATGGTGGTGACCAATCTTGGTATTCTTTCCATGTGTATTCCTATCCGAGTCCAAAATTCTTACCATGTTACTTATGTTATACGGGTTTGGTGATCCCTTGAAGATTTTTGCCGAGACCCTTGCCGTGTTCATACTCCATCCATAGCAGTATGCTTTCTATCTTGTTGCTCTACCATCGGCCCTTTTCAATTACGTTGACTCGCTCAATGCGATGGTATGTCTCTCCACCTAGTTTCTTTCTATTTTTGATGACTAGAATGGTCTGATTGGTGTAGATTGGGTTACTTCCATTCCATGGATGGTCACCTCCTGATGATCCCACTCAAGCTGCACAGCCTGATGTAGAGTTGAAGCCACTTCCCCGGTGGCATGTATCCATGGTCGTCCCAATAATATGTTGTAAGTAGCAGATATATCTAGCACTTAGAACTCGACATCAAACCAAGTTGGGTCCATCTGTAGACTGAGGTTGATTTCTCCAATGGTGGCTCTCTGAGATCCATCAATTGCCTTCACATTCATGCTTCCCATTCGTATCTCGTGCAAGACTTTACTTAATCTCTTTAGAATGGTCAATGGACATATATTTAGACTTGAACCTTCATCTATCAAGACCCTGGAAATGAACTTATCTTCAAATTACACCATAATGTGCAATGCCATATTCTGAGTCAGTCCTTCTAGTGGTAATTCGTCTCCGTGAAGGTGATTTTGTGGTTTTCCAATACCTGTTTGACCATGTTATCCATATCTCCACTAGTGATCCTGGTGGGAACATAAGCTTTACTTTACACCTTCATCAAAGCATTCCTATGCGTGTCTGAGTTTTCTAGTAGTGATAAGATGGATATTTGAGCAGGAGTTTTGTTCAGGTGGTCAAAAACAGAATAATCCCTTGCTTGTATCTTCCTCCAAATATCATCAGTGCCAATATCGACAAATACGACTTAGGTGTAGCTTCCTTGCTTGTTCCTCCAAGATTCTTAGGTGTGTAAACTCTTCCAGTTCTAGTAATACCTTGCACGACAGCTGTTTCCTCCATTTTTTTTCCCTTTCTCCTTGCTTCCGCATCATTATCCCATGGAATGGCATCAGAGTTGTAGGATGGTGTGGGATCTACCATCACAGTGAAGGTTGTAGCTACCTCAACTTCAAATGGTGCCTGGGTTTGTACCATAACTGGTGTGAGGGTGGCTGGAGATAATTGGTGACCCAGGAGAGGATTGCTACGAATATTTGGTGCATCTTCCTTTTGGCCGTGTGACCTTAGTGTCGATGAACGTCTGAATCTTGTCTTTCAACGTGCGACACTCCTCAATGGTATGACCCTTCATGCCTGAATGATAATCACATGTTTTGTTGGGATTGATCCATTGAGAGGGGTTTTACACAACAATAACAGGGATGAGAGTAACATAACTAGCAGCCTCTAGTCTCTCATACAACTGGTCTATGGGTTCATTAATTGGGGTGTATTGTCTAGGAGGTCTGCGGTCAAAATTTGGACGCAAATTTGGGTAGTTTTGGTGGGCGGGTGGAGGTGAATGGTAATATGCAGGTTGAGTATTATAGTATTGTATGTGGCAAATATTTGGACGCGTCTCCGGGTAGTTTGGGTATGTGAGGGGAAACTTAGGACCCTTGGCTACCATCATAGCGCCCACTTCTTTCTTCTTCGAAATGCCTCCTGATTGCAAAGCTTTATTTATGGCCCGCAGTGCCTAAAAATTGGTCACCATCCTATTCCTAATTACTTCTTCTATTCTTTCTCCTAACTTGATGATGTCAGAGAACTTTTGATTTTCCATAACCATCAACCTTTCGTAATACTGTGGGTCTTGGGCTCTAACAAAGAACTTGTTCATTTGTTCCCCTTCAAGTGCTAGCCTTACCTTTGTGGCTTCCGATCTCCAACGAGTAGCATACTGGGGAGTGTGATAAGTAGTTCAATTTGCGGGTATTGAGTTGGATGATAGTGGCGTTGTTGAGAGGCCGGTACTGTTAAGGGTTAAGGTTCTGAGGAGGTGCGGGATACTGGTGTGGTGCTGGAGGATTTACTGGTGGGTTTTGGTTTTGAGTGTTTTGCGGGTGGTGTTTGGTTCTGAGTTCTCGCGCTTTGCTAGTTAATGTCGGGGACATTGAGAGTGAGGGATAGGTTTTCCAATTTCGGACCTGCTCAAGCTTGCCTTGTAGTTCCAAGATTTTCTGCTCCAAACATAAGACCAACTCATTCTGTGCTGGAGTATTTTGGCCATATGAAGTTTCAACGTTTTTCGCCATAATAGAATTTTCTTTCCTGATACCACCCAAATCATCCATTTTCCCTTTTCCTTTGCCTTTGCCTTTGATATCGCTTGGTGGAGGAGGAGGTGGGGGACCTCTGGATCTTGTGTGGTATGCTAATGATGCCAGTATGGACGAACCAACCTTAGGGAATGGGAATAATCAAAAAGAAAAGAAAAACAAAAAGGTAATGAAGTTAGTAAGGTGAAATAAAGAGTGTTTGAAATATTAAAACATGTTTTACAAAGTCATGCAATAATTCGCGTCCTAATTTGGGGACCTCATTGTGCCTGAGGTCCTAAGCGACACATACACTTAGTGAAAACTGATGCCAACATTTTCATCATTTCATTAATGCGAAAAATGAGTCAAACTTCTACTAAATAGACAATAAAATTACTAATGGTGTTCAACCTTATTACAATCAAAATATAAAGCTAAGCTAGAACAGAATAAAGAACATCATTTCCCATTCTACTTGGTCCCTGAAGGACTTTCTCCATGCTTGGCCTTTTTGACCCTATCAATCAAGTTCCCTAGATCGCGCACATCCAATTATAAGTAATCTTTTGATAGATTTCCTCATTCACTGCCATCCATTTGGAAATCTTGGAGTCTCTTTCTCATTTTCCTGCCAAGCTCCATCAGTCCTTGTTCCAAGTATTCCAATCTTTCTGTTGACTTGGTGGCAATCTCCTTCTATTCCCTTATCGCCTCTTTGTTCACTTTGTGTTGTTCCATATGTTTAGCTTCAGACTCGAGCACTCTTTTGCAAAGCCTCTTATACTTAATATGTGCCTCATCCACCCCGTCTATGATCTTATCCTTTAGATTGACTCCTGGCTTAACTTCCCCTGCCACATCGTCCTCCGACCATGATAGATAGTAGTATATATGACAGGCGTGATACCTGTCTGGCTCAATGGTTTTTTTCTCCAAATGATCTTTTGGTTCCACATATGTTGCGCCTCAAACTTAAACACAATGACATCTGCTTTGAAATCTACCTTGTACTGAACCATGTTGGAAACCCGAGGTATGACCTGTTTTCTCCTTGCTAGCCTCATTACCCTTATGGGAGTATAAGGATAGATTCCTCGCAACTCAATCAATACCAGATGAGTAGTCCCCCTTGACCTGATGATGAACTCACTGCTAGGAAACCATTCAAACATCCAATGTACCTGCTCGTCTGAAACATTGCTGAAGAAACGCACCCAACTTATAGCATTTTTGGGCTATGCGAACCTGTTTAGGATAAACATCATTTTCTTTGGGTGATGGTTAGCTATGTAGTCATTCAGCAGCCTTCGCAGAAGTTCTTAACGATAATCTTCTCTATGAAAGTGTTCCAGCAGCCAGACTTGTCGTAACAGGTTACAACCCTCAAAATGTCCAAATCCCTGCTTGCACCGATCTAGAGTGCGATAAATCTCAGCTAAAATCATAGGGATGATGATATAAGTTTGTCCCTTGATGTCCTCCATCAAGGTCCTGGCGACCATGGTTAAGTGAGTACGAGTCCTTCCTCCCTTTATTGGAAATATCAATAACCCCAAGAAGTAGACAACAAACACATAAACCCGATAGTGCATCCAACCCAAGGAAGTAATGGCGAGTTCATCATGATGAAGACGAAATGACTTTCTATACCCATAACGCTCGTAAAGGAATTCAAAAGGGATGTATGATTTCTTTAGACATAGTAGCTCATCATTCTTTTTAAAACCCATCATTCTTAGAAAACTGTGGGGAGTGCGATCCTCTGGTACCAGTAATCCCGGACTATCCCATGGAAACTTGGTGAAGCCTCCTATTTCTTCTAGGAGAGGAGTTTTTCTATATTTCCAAATGGGAAACAGCTCTTTTCTCATCCCAGAACATGGTAGCAGCCTCAATCAATTCCCTGTTTGGTTGAATGTTTATCAAGGATGGAAGGTGTCGCGCCCCGAACTTGGAGAGGCGTGGCTGGCACCCGGTGACGCACTAGTCCGAGTGAACCCTTCCGTAACTCATGATCATTCGACCAAAACTACAATATACATAAGTCGAGTTGTCTGAACTCATTCCTTTCGTAACTACCATGGGCCTACATGCCCACAACTCATAATGTACAACTGTAAGTGGGAATACACTGTATCATTGAACCATTTTTCGTAAAACATGAATACATATGGGCTATCAAGGCCTCTAACATACTGTACAAAATAAGTCTCTGTCTACAAAGCCTCCAACATTATTTGACATCAAATGGGACAGGGTACCAGCCTACCCATAAGTCTTTAGAAAACCTCTTACATGATGACTCATAGATTCGAATGCACTCCAAATGAGGTGGAGTCTTACCGATCCTTCGATGAAGCCAATCTCGTCTACTATGAGGGATCGTCAAATTGTTTATCTATACCTGCAGGCATGAACGCAGCGTCCCCAAGAAAAGAACGTCAATACGAATAATGTACTGAGTATGTAAGGAAGAACTAAAACGTAAAAATAAATCAACATTAATTAAAGACATATAAGAATCAACCTGAATCTCTGAAGTGCAACCGTATATGCATACTTATTGTACTTACATATATAAAACACTTCTCTTTAAGGCTATTATCCATATCGTATGATACATGACTGCCCAACTGATTAGTGGTAACTGCCCAACCGGCTGTAACACGATGGTAAACGTATAACTGCCCAACCGGTGGTAAATAATAATATGTAACCGCCCAACCGGTGGTAACTGCCCGACCGACCGTAGCCCGGTGGTAAATGAGGATGCATGAATGCCCAATCGGTGGTAAATAATGATACATAACTGCCCAACTGGTGGTAACTGCCCGACCGACCATAGCACGGTGGTAAATGCATAAAGATGCATGTACATGTATTACTATATCATAGACATTAACATCTCTACCATATACCTCATTAAGGACTTAGGAATATGCTTAGAGATGCTTGAATATCACTTTACAAGAATGAATAACATATACATTCTTAACTGCTAAGAGTAGAACAACTTATGGAATATCATTACGTTTATGTATCATTACTTGGATCATGCTAAAAGAAAGAAGTATTAGCCTTAACATACCTGGAGTAGGGAAAAATCCGTATGATGGGATGATGTGCTTTGTTCTCTGGATACTTTGTGTCAAGGAATGAGATTCCAAATTATTGGATTGTAATGCACTATATATCATTGTTTAAGTATCCATTTGAAGGATTCTTGATTAATGAGTTCTCTGGATCTGGAAAATGACTATAATACATGTGTGGAATGTGTTTTGCTAGTGGTGATCAAGTTCTTAAAGAGGAAGGATATGGTGGAGAAGAAATAATTTTCTCATTATTGTATGTTTCATCTTGCTTTACAGGTTCACTTGTTATATTTTTCTCAGAATTAGATGCTCTCAATGAGGATTCAAGAACATCCTCATTTCAAGATGTTTTAAAGAGAAATGACGGCAAGTGTTTATACAAGTTACTTTATGCAAAATATACAAGTTTGTAATATTGACTCAAAATGATGTTTCTTATGTCCTTAAAATATGCCACCTCCAAAACTTATTTAAGAGTCATCAACGGGGTAAAGGGGGTGCTGCCACGTGGGGTGGGGCGGGGTGAGGATTTTAGTATTATCCTATAGTTAATTAATTAATTAATTAGGTAATGTCCCGCTACCCGGCAATTAACCAATTACCCGCATAATTAAGAATTATTTTAAATTACTTACAATTCTACTATTTTTTAACACACTTTATACATCTTACTATCGTGCTCATGTGGTACCATATAAAATAAATACATGCACTATTATTTTATTAAAATATCCATGTAAAGATACATATATTTTCTCAACTTATAATTTTCCTAATCTCATATAAAGAGTAAAAATTTTCGTACGTTTAATTCTTAAATGGTAAAAAGGATAACTTTCTTTTCTTGTGATAAAATAATTCATATCTTTACAATAAAGAAAATCTCATAAACTTTTCTCATATTATGTATATAATTTAAAACATATATGAAAGTAGTAGTATTAATAACTATATAAATTCATATTTTTCAAACCATTTTTTTTTCAAAAATGTTCCACTCAAATTACCACATAAAATATATATATATATATATATATATATATATATATATATATATATATATATATATATATATATATATATATATATATATATATATATATATATATATATATATATATAACGGTATCAAAGTTGTTAAACTTAGAGGATGTAACATCCTTCCCCCTTTATAAGATTCGTCCTCAAATGTTAACTCTTAGAGATTTACAAAATTTTCACTAGGGTCTCCCTTGTAAATTAAACTAAAACCCAAACTATATCTAAAGTCTCGACAATCCACAACCCTTTGTACTTGAGTATCTCGTATCTTCTTCACCTTTAACTTACTTACTTTACAATCTTGCATCGTATCTTCTGTTTCTTCCGTAACCTCCCTTCGGCATTACGCCTTAAATCTCTACTGTGATACCTGCACCAGAGGTGCATACAAAATCTAGCGAAAGTTTCATACTGACTTCTTACAAATCAGCTTTATCTGGAAACAAAAGAAGGGTAACATTTCCTAAATGCCCTATAACATCTCAATAATAAATGTGGCGTGCAACACACCAATAAGGGAGACTCTACTAGGAATGACTTTGTATACTTCCTAGGACACGACCCAATCTGATACCACTTTGTCACGCCTCGAACCTGGGGAGGCGTGGCTGGCACCCGGTGCCGTACTGGCCTGAGCGAGCCACTCTCTAACTCATGATCATTCGACCAAAACTAGAACATACATAGGCCTAGTTGGCTAAACTCATTAGTTTCATAACTGTCATGGGAATACATGGCCATAACGCGTAATGTACAATTATAAGTGGGAAAACTGTAACGACCCGGCCGGTCGTTTCGTGAGATTAGCCTCGTTTTCCCTGTTTCAGCTTTTTCATGTGTTAATTAACTTAATTATGATGTGTTGGGCCGGTTGGTTCGTGTTCGGAGTGGTCGTAGTGAGAAATGAGACACTTAGTCTCTTAATTTGGCCAAATGATTAATAAAGTCAACCAGGAGTTGACTTATAGGTAAACGACCTCAGAATGGGGATTTTATAGCTCAGATAGCTTCGTTAGGTGATTTGGGACTTAGGAGTGTGTTCGGAATGAAGTTTTGATGTCCGGTGTAGAATTAGGCTTGAATTGGAAAAAGTTAATTTGTGGCGATTTCCGGTCGACAGGGGAAAATAGGCTATCTGGGTCGGAATGAAATTTCGAAAGTTGGAGCAGGTTCGTAATATCATTTTGGATATACGTGCAAATTTTGCAGGTCAATCAGATGTTTTTTGAATGGTTTCGACATCTTTGGAGAAATTTGGGAGTTTCTAAGTTCATAGGCTTGAATCCAAGGTGAATGTAGTGTTTTGATGTTGTTTTGGGTGTTCCGAGGGTGAGACTAAGTCCGGGTGACTATTTATGACTTGTTGGTATTTTTGGTTGGGGTCCCGAGGGGCTCGAGATGATTTCGGATGGCCATCGGGGAGTTTTGAACAATGAAAGGTTGCTGGTGTGAAGTTTTCTGATGTTTTCGCACCTGCAGATAGGGGACCGTAGGTGCAATCCTGCAGAAGCGGACAAGGCTCTGTAGATGCAGAATTTGGCTGGATCAGTGAAGGTCGCAAATGCGGACATGGGGCTGCACTTGCAGAGTCACATGTGCAGAGGATTGGTCGCAGGTGAGGAAATGGCCCTTTAAGTGATCTTTCGCAGATGCGCACCTGAGACCGCAAGTGCGAGAAAAGGACCGCATGTGCGGTCATCTCTGCGCAAAACATATAAAAAGGGCCTTTAGCGAATTTTGGTCATTCTTTCACCATTCTTATTCGGGTTTGAAGCTTTTGAAGGGTTTTTGAAGAGGGAAATCGATAGTTCTTCATTGAAATAAGGATTTTGGACTTAAAAACTCATTTATATGTGATTAAAGGTCTGATTAATGGCGAAAATTGGGGGAAAACAATGCTAAAAATAGGTAACTAGGGCTTGTGATAAAGAGACCTTAAAATGAGAATTTGAGGGGTCATTTGGACTCCGAATTAAATGTTCTTGGTATGTATAGACTCATGGGAGGATGAGGATTCCTGTGCTATAAATTTTATCGAGTTCCAAGACGTGGGCCCGGGGGTCGGGTTTGACAAATTTCGGGATTTTTTGGTAAATTTGGTAATTTTCAAATGGGTTTCATTCCTTGGCATATTATAATGATATGAATCTGAATTTTGGTAGATTTGGAGCAATAGGAGGCCTAGTTTAGAAGCAAAGGCATTGAGGTCTAGGCCTTTATCCGGTTTGAGGTAAGTAACGTTTCCAAACTTGGTTCTCAGGGTTCGAAACCCCGAGCTAAATGATTTATGACTATAATTGAGGTGACGCATATGCCAAGTGACGGGCGGGCGGGCGTGCACAGAGTATTTGTGGCCTGGCTTATCCCATGGCATTTGTCTAGTAGCTATTACTGATCGATATCCGCACTTCTATTAATGTAGTAATTGTGAACCTATTAGAAATCATGTTAAGTGTAAATGCTAGGCTTCACGCCAAAAATGGTGAGACCCGAGTGGTCGTATATTACTGTCTTATTTTGTGATTATTTGATTTCATATACTCAGTCCTGTTATATCATATCACTTCATACCTCAGTCTCAGTATTTTTAATTATATGCATACTTATCATTGTCTCGGGCTGATGGAGGCATCTGTGATCCATATAAGCGAGAGTGGAGAATAATGAGTGAGTGAGGCCGAGAGCTTGTTATTGAGACACTTATGAGACCGGACTGCACACCGCAGCGATACTATTATAACGACCCGGTCGATCGTTCCGTGGGATTTACCCCGTTTTCCCCATTTCTGCTTTATCATATATTTCTTAGCCTGTTTATGTTGTGTTGGGTCAGTCGGTTTGGGTCTAGAATGGTCATGGTGAGTGTTGACCCAAGTCATGGCATAGTTTTGAAGATTGACAAATGTCTGACCAGTTGAACCAGGTCTATCAGAGCACACATACTTGACCTGACGCGTTGGCACATGAACCGTATATGCATAGGACATGAATGCGATTGTGAAGTATCAATGACCAAGGAGAGTGTCTCCTAATGCGAAAAGGTTGCAAATTGATAAGAGAATAGAAGTTGAATTCAGCAAGGACAGTAACGAAGGAAGGAAGTTAAGTTTAATACGAACTCGTTCTCCCAGGTAGAGTTGTACCAGAACTGAACGACAAACTCAACAATTGACTCTATAAATAATTGAAGTATTCTTGCTTAAATCAAGAACGCACAAATGCAGAAGTGAATCAAAATCTGAAAGCAAAATTCCCAGATATTTTGCAAGCAGAATTACTATGCGATACAAGGGCTACAGACCAGCTAGAAGAACCAGTTCCGTCTGTTTGTCATTGAGTCTAGTTGGTTGTAGTAGGAGATTTAATATTGTATCTTTTCAGCTTTCATAGAAGTAATTGTAATAGGTACGCATTGTTCACGTGAGAGTTAACTTGAAGCTTGTAGAAATTAGCTAGAGGCTAGTTACTACGAAGGGATTAGAGTTAGTTCTAGGATTACAAAAGAGTTTATTTTGTAAGTCCGTTTGGTTCAGAGTTTTAGTGAAGAGTTTGAGCAAATCCTACTGAGGAGTAGGTCGTGGTTTTTTCACCTTTTGAGCCAGGTGTTTTCCACATAAAAATCTCTGTGTTTTTACTTTATTGCTTTTATTATTCCGCAACAGTAGAAGTTGGAACACCACGAAGAACCAGGTTCTTCTAGAGAGACATCACTCGAAAATTGGGTACCACACAAATTAACCTATCTTCTTGTGTGGTATTGACGTCTAAAACATCAATTGGTATCAGAGCAGGTTATCCTTGAAAGGCTAACACCTTGGAGAAGATCAAGATGAGTGCACCACCTGGAAACTGGGAAGGTCAATCAACTGCAAGGCCACCACTCTTCAATGGCCAGTATTACTCTTGGTGGAAAAACAAGATGAAGGACCACCTGATTTGATAAGACTATGAACTCTGGGACACAGTCATTGATGGTCCTCTAGCTACCATGATGAATACTGCTGAAGGTATAGATGTGCCAAAGACTAGAGCTGACTGCACTGCTGAGGATCTGAAGAAACTGGAGAAGAATGCAAAGGCCAAAAAGTGGCTAGTGTGTGGACTAGGTCCCGACGAGTACAACAGAATCCAAAGCTGCACCACTGCCAAAGAGAGTTGGGATACCTTGCAAGTAGCCCATGAAGGAGCACTTCAGGTAAAAAGGTCAAGATGTACTCTACTATACTCTCAGTATGAAAACATCACTATGAAAGAAGGAGAGACTATCCAAGAGATGTACACAAGGTTCATAACCTTGACTAATGAACTGAAGTCTCTTGGAAGAGTCATTCTTGAAGAGGACAGGGTGGAGAAGATCCTGACGAGGGTCTTGCCTATTTCCCGGGAAAGTAAAATCAATGCTATATAGGAATCAAAAAATATGGCAACACTGAGATTGGATGAGCCGATTGGAAACCTCACTGTCTATGAACTCAGAAGGAAGACAATGAAGATGGATGGTCCAAAGAAGGAGAGGAGTCTAGCACTAAGAATCACTGAGGGAGAAGATCTGGAGGAAGATGAGATGACAATGATTACCAAAGAATTCAGAAACTTTCTCATGAGGAAGAAGGGCATCTCCAGAGGAGGAAACTACAACAAAGCAAAAGCTCCAGAAAGGCCAACTAACGAGGGATGCTACAAATGTGGTAAGACTGGCCATCTCATCAAAAGCTGTCCTCAACGGGAAGTAGAATGGAAAAAGAGAGATATGAAAGAAGGAGCAGGAAGAAGGAACAGGTCCAACCCAAGAAAACTACAACAAAGGCTATGGTTGCTGCTTGGGGGGAAAGTTCAGATGAGGAATCAGAATATGGGGAGACTGAAGATCAGGCGCTCATGGAAATTGGAGAATCTAATGAGGAATCACATGAAGAACCAGAGGTAAGTATCTCCCATCTTAAAAACAAAGTAAAGTTCCTATCTAAGGAAAAACTCTCTGAGTTGCTACTTGATTTCATAGATGATTCTGAGGAAACAACCAAAGAGAAGGATCAACTATCTAAAGAATGTGCAATTCTAAAAGCAAAGTACATGAACCTGGAAATTAGAGTCAGTGAATCTGAAAAGAAAAACACTGTCTTGTTGAACCAGGTTCATCCACTTGAAACTGAGATTCTAGAACTAAAATCTGAAAACTTAAAGCTAAAGCTAGGATCCAGTAAAAAGGTTGTTGATTTTTCTCATATCATGTTAGAAGAAAACGTGGGAAAACTAAAAGATAAGATGTTTTCTAAGGATGAACAAATAAGAATTCTTAACGAAGAACTTGGCAAAGTCAAACATGTATTAGATCGAACTTGTAAATGAAATAAATCCTCTAATGCCCTGATATGGCTTCAAGAGAATCATAGCAACAACCGGAGAGGGATTGGCTTTGGAAGTCAATTGCCCAAGTGGGATCCCAAAATCAAGTATCTCACTCTCCCTGAGAATAAAATATGCACCCATTGTGGTAAGACTGGCCACTACAAATATGAGTGTACTGCAAATGAGCAGGCCAGTCAAAAAATGAGAGGTTTGTAAAAACGAAAAACTGGATACCAAATTGGGCCAGAAAAAATTTAATTCATCCATTCTCTCATAGAACAAGACCCAAACTAGATTGGGTTCTTAAAAATAACCCCTGATTCTTTTGTAGGTTCAAGTAAGAGGAGGCATCCAAATTTTGTATTTGGATAGTGGCTGATCAAAGCATATGACAGGGAACATGGAACAGTTCCTTTCACTTGAAAGTCTCAAAGGAGGAAATGTCTCCTTTGGAAACAGAAAGAAAGGTGAAATTATTGGGGTTGGTAAGGTAGGGTAAGGATGACACACGATCCATTGAACATGTGTATCTCATAGATGGCTTGAAATATAGCCTGATCAGTGTATCACAATTGTGTGACATAGGTAATCATGTTGCTTTTACTTCCACAAAATATTTTGTGATTAACCTGCTTACTGACAAGATTGTTTTGCAGGGAAAAAGAATGAATAACATCTATGTCATAGACTTGTCCACACTGTCCGAAAATGAACTCACTTGCCTAAGTGTGTTGGACAGTGATCCCCTCCTGTGGCACAAACGACTTGGTCATGCGAGTCTGACTCAGCTTAACAAACTAGTCTCTAAGGACTTAGTAGTATGACTTCCTAACATTAAGTTCAAGGGGGACAAAGTTTGTGAGGCATGTGCTAGGAGTAAGTAGGTAAGGTCCTCTTTCAAAAGTAAGAAAATAGTTAGTACCACCAAGACATTGGAACTAGTTCATATGGATCTGTGTGGTCCTATGAGAACTTTGAGTAGAGGTGGTAAGAGATATATGATGGTGCTAGTTGATGATTATTCAAGGTTCACTTGGACCTTATTCCTGGCATCTAAGGATGAAGAATTTGATATGTTCACCTCATTTGTCAAGAAAACTCAAAATCAATTAGGACATCAACTAGCATCAATAAGATCTGACCATGGTACTGAATTTGAGAATGCTAAGTTTGCTGAGTTCTGTGATGAACATGGTGTCAATCATAACTTTTCTTCTCCTAGAACCCCACATCAAAATGGGGTTGTTGAAAGGAAAAACAGAACTCTTGAAGACATGGCAAGAACCATGCTTCTATCTAGCAAACTACCTCACAACTTCTGGGTTAAAGCAATAAACAGTGCTTGTTACATAATCAATAGATGCATGACCAGACCTCTGGTAAAGAAAACTCCCTATGAATTACTTAAAGGGAGAAAGCCCAACATATCCCACTCTAGGGCTTTTGGATGCAAGTGTTTTGTGCATAATAATGGCAAAGATTCCCTAGGATAATTTGACCCCAGAAGTGATGAGGGAGTATTCTTGGGATATTCATCACATAGCAAAGCTTATAAAGTGTATAATAAAATAACTATGTATGTAGAAGAAAGTGTACGTGTTGTCTTTGATGAAACAAACACTCTTGCTGAGATACATGAACCAGAAGATGAGGAGCTTGGACTAGTGAGAAGCAGTGATCACATTGAAGCAAACATGGAAGGTGGAACAAGTGATGGACCAGGTTCAACTACCCCAAGCAACATGACATGGGGAATTCAACATATGCAACCTGGCCCTGATCCTGCTCCACATCAACAAGACACCATGGAATTTTCTAGGAATGAATAGTTGGTACTCAAACCACACAGATATCAGAGTTCTCACCCTCTTGAGAACATCATAACAGATTTGACACCCAGAACCAAAACAAGATCATCCTTGAAAAATCTGTGTGCGTTTGATGCCTTTCTATGCATGAATGAACCAAAGAACACTGGGGAAGCCCTACAAGATGCTGATTGGGTAAATGCCATGCGATAAGAGCTGAATCAGTTTGAAAGAAGTCAAGTATGGCACTTGGTACCCATTCCACTAGACAGATCAGTGATTGGAACCAAGTGGGTCTTCAGGAATAAGCTCGATGAGGATGTAATTATTACAAGGAATAAGGCAATGCTAGTTGTTCAAGGGTATAGTCAAGAAGAGGGAATTGACTATGATGAGACCTTTTACCCTATGGCAAGACTGGAGGCAATCAGACTTCTTATAGCATTTGCTGCACACATGGAATCCACTCTTCATCAGATGGATGTTACGAGTGCCTTTCTCAATGGCTATCTGAAGGAATATGTATTTGTCAAGCAGCCTCCAGATTTTGAAAGTAAGGAGTCACCTGACCACGTATACAAACTCGACAAGGCTCTGTATGGTTTCAAACAAGAACTAAGAGCATGGTATGAATGATTATCAAAATTCCTGCTAGAACATGGGTACAAACGAGGCAAAATTGACAGTACCTTATTCTTAAAAGAAAAGGGTAAGGATCTCCTGGTTGTGCAAATATACGTGGATGATATTATATTTGGGGCGACTTATGAAAAATTGAGCAAGGAATTTGCTATGCTTATGGGGAGTGTGTTTGAGATGAGTATGATGGGTGAGCTAAACTTCTTCTTAGGCTTGCAAATCAAGCAAAACTCAAATGGAACAATGGTCCACCAACAAAAGTATGTGAAAGAATTTCTCAAGAACATTAAAATGGAAGACTCAAAGGAAATAGACACTCCCATAGCCACAACTACACAATTGGATGTGGATGAACCTGTTTCATCCGTTGATCAAATCCTATACAGAGGGATGATTGGGTTTCTATTATATCTCACTGCCAGTAGACCTGATATTATGTTCAGCGTGGGACTGTGTGCTAGGTTTCAGGCAAATCCAAAGGAGTCCCACCTCAATGCAGTGAAGAGAATTTTGAGATATTTGAAAGGCTCCACTGATTTGTGCCTTTGGTACCCTAAAGGTAGTAATTTAGACCTTGTAGGATATGCTGATGCTGATTATGCAGGTTTCTTGGTTGACAGGAAAAGTACTTCAAGTATGGCTCACTTTCTGGGCTCATATTTTGTGTCTTGGGCTACCAAAAAATAAAATTCAGTAGCCTTGTCTACTGCTGAGGCTGAATATGTGGCTGCAGCCTCCTGCTGTGCTCAGTTGCTATGGATCAAGCAACAACTCATGGAATTTGGTATAGATGTGGGATGCATTCCTATTTTCTACGATGACACTAGTGCCATTAGTATGACAAAGAACCCGGTTCATCATAAGAGAACTAATCACATAGATGTTAGGCACCATTTCCCGAGGGATAACTATAAAAAAGGAATGATCTCAATTGAATTTTGTGCTACTGATCAACAAACTGCAGATATCTTTACTAAAGCACTGAGTAGGGAGCATTTTGAGAGAAACAAGCTTGAATTAGGGATGATTAAAATAACCTGATATAAAAAAAAATCATTTTTTTGGCTAGAAACACTAACATAGATAATGAACCAGTCTTATCATTGCTCAACATCATGACTTTACTATCATACTCTCTTTCCATGTATTAATATGATTCCCTGGTTTCTAATGATGTTTCTCTATCTTTGTAATTGACGCAAATTAAGAACTTTAACACGATGAACCTGGTTCATCTGACTGACAAGGTACGTGCTCATCTCCATACAATTATTGAACTAATTACAGTCACACATGAGCAGGATTCTATCTATATTTGGTTCATTTCAATTTCTTTGTAATAATCCCTAAATGAACCCGTTCCAAGAAGTCACATCAGTACTGAATTAGCCTAGAGGTAGGGAACTCTTAACCGTCTAATCAATGACACTCCTACAACTATTAGACTTCCACTTGAATAAATATTCTACTTGTCGTATAATTAATAGCCATATCTTATATAGGGGTCATCATTACTCTCCTCTTCATAAAGTAATCGTCGAACCAAGATCATTAGTTTTCAAACCCAAAAACTGATCACTTTTCTTTTCTTCCTAAAAACACTAGTAATCATGTCTTCACCACCACCTGCTTCTACTTCTTCATCGCCAAATCGTGATTATGATGGATGTCTTTATGAATCAGATTCAAATTCTCCATCTGTATATAGTTCTCAATCTTCAGAAAGAACCTCAACCCCTAAAAACCCTCTTATTCCTGAAAACCCTCCTATTCCAGAACCCACATCTAACCCTAACCCATCCCCTCGTGGTCGTCGTGTAAAGGTTCTTGCCAGAAAATCAGTGGCTTTTGGGTCATGTGCAAGATTCTTGGAGGCAATTTTTCAGGCTGAAAAGGAAAATAATTCTGAATCATCAAGTGAATCTTTTAAATCAGCCAACGAGGATCAAGCACCTGGTTCATCAAATTCTAAACAAGGTAATCTTGATGCAATTTCTGAGTATGTTAATGCTGAGAACATGTTTGTTCTGGTTGGGTCGGTAGTTGATGTTGAAGTGCCTAGTAGGCAAAGAAAATTGGAAAAAGGTAAATTTCTTGAGGGAAAGGGATTTGGGGAGGATGGTACTACATTGACTATTTGTGGTCCCATTCCTGAGAAGGTTGGAGAAGATGTCACAGAGTTAGAGGAAAGTGTAGTTGAGGAAGAAGCGGCAGGTCTAACAAGCTTGAAAAAAGGAGCAGATGAACCTGGTTCATCCGGGGACGAGACGTTGGCTGACAGGCTAATAAAACTAGGGGAGTCCTGATGCGAGACTAAATTGCATAGTTTAACATGTGATATACCTTACATTTTATGCGCA
>MDKI01045892.1:0-33468 GCA_005239505.1 Nicotiana paniculata
ACTGTGATTCTGTAATTTTTACCCTATGTTTGCTTGTTAGGGTTTCTGATTGAAATTAATCCTTCCTATTATGTGATTCACTCGATTATTGTTCATCAATGTTGTTGAATCTTCACTTCTCCTGCCTGTATTACATTTATTCTGTTAATTTAAGACCATGCTCTATGTGAATCCCTGATTCATGTGATTTTTCCCTATGTTTGCTTGTTAGGGTTTCTGATTTTCGTCTATTTGTGAGTTTATTATGTATGTTCTCATAAGCTTGTCCCAATTCCTCCTAAATCAGTATCATTTTCTATTCGTGAATCCCTGAATCTTTATGATTGATACAATGTTGACTGCCAGATTTTGAGCATTTCCTTACTGTGTGATATTTTCCTTAATTGATAATGATTCCCTGTGATTGAAACCTCATTCGAGGACTCTCTTACTAATTTCCATAATTAAACTTTTCCTGCCTTATTTTTGTGAATAAACCTGCTGTCAAATTAATTCTTATATACTTTCCTTAATTGGTATATTCTGTACTTAGACTCAATCATATGCTCTATATTTTTACCACCCCTTATATGGTAAAATAAGTCTTTCTCAACTGATTTTTCTTTCCTTGATTATCCCTGTTGGTATTCGTTTGAGCTGTGACTCCTTGATTGAAGGGAGTACTTGTATTAATTAGACTCTAATTGTGATTACTTCCATAATTATGCTAAACCTTTATTTGTTACCCTATTTCCTGCCTATTTTCAAAACTATATATACTCTACTCTCTCATTAGCAAAAAAACACGAACACTACATTGTTCTGAAATCTCTCACACACTTATACATTCTCTCTTGTTATTCTTGCTGGTTACTTGCTATTCTCAGTTGGCTGCAAGCCAAGACTGAGCAACTATACACTCTAGTGCTCTGCACTCTACTGTTCTTCACTCTACTGCTCCTCACTTTGCACTTATTCTCTCATTTAACTAGTATGTTTTTCAGTTTAACTTAAAGCATCAAAAACAACATGCCTCTTTTAAAATTGCAATTCCTTTTGTTTCTACTATGCTTCTACTTGTGGTTCTGCTGTGTACCTTTCAATTAGCATGCCAATTTGTTATTTTACCAATATGATTATCCTTTTCCCTTTAGTTTCAGCATGTTTTACTGCCTTACCCTTGATCCCCAGCACACTATAAGCATGTATTTGTGTCACTTAGTTACATGTAATTATGAAAATATGTTGTAACCCTTTCCCTTGGACCTGTGTGTAACTCTGTTTGTTATGTACTTCCTCTTTGGCATCCCTCAATATGATTCCGTTAAGTTTCTGGCCTGAACATCTTTATGAAAACTTTTATGTGGCTATTAAAGTTCTGTGATACCTTAGTATTTATCTGGTATTAACTTGTATGCAAATCTGCTTCATGAGCAGCCTACTTGTCCCCAATCCCTTATTCCCTGTTTGTGACTGCTTCCTTGTACTATGCATGCTGATGTGGTTCGGAGTTGTTGATTGTCCTAATCTCTTTCTTTCAAACTGTTTTCACTAAAAGCAAAATCTTCAGTTCTCCAAAACTTGTTTCAAACTATTCATCTTCAAAATGTTTTCCAACTCAACTCTTTCAAAATAATGTCAAGCACTCTCACATATACTCTTAGATCATTAAGTTCCGCCCCCTCTGTGTGAGCATTGCCTTGGGACCCTTGAGCTCTCTCTGAACTTTGACACACAGAGGCTGGCCATTCCACACTGCACTTACTCCATCTTGGTTATGGAAATCTGGGTGTGAGCACTGCCCGAGATCCTTTGAGATCCTTAGGAAACTCTGACACACCCGAGATTATATGAAAGGCTCTAAAACACCGATGGCAATGAGGCTTCTACAGACCTTAGGCCTATCAGTAGGATCCTTATAGTATAACGTCTTATTTTCTTATTCACTTCTGAAATTTAATAATTATTTTGTAAACAACTATTGGGGATGGATAGTGAAAAGGGAAAAAGGGTAGTTATGCATGTTATTAATATTAAAGGGTAGAAACCATGCTATTAGGTTTACATTCCTTATTTGGGCAATAGAAATCACGTTTAGGATCAACATGTGAAAAGCATATCATGCATTACAAATCATGCTACTTAGGCTTTATGAACACTGTTTTAGCATCTTGTTTCAGTACTATCATGCATCACTTAGGAAATTCTGTGATAGGGTAGATAATGTTAATAATTGGTATCTTCTGCAATCATGTTTCATATTGCTATGCGCACTTATAAATCTTGTCCCTAGGATAACACTAACAAAATGTACTTTCGCATATTCTGATATCATGCATAATGCTGTGAACATTTAGAAATCCTGCTTAGGATTCTGTATATGCATCATTATGCATCCCTACCTGTGCAATGAATACCATGTTTTAGGATTTCATTCATGCTCACTTAACAACACCTAGTCTAACTACTGGTGCATGTAAAAGGTATAAAACACTTCACTCTGTTTCTCTAAAACAACTGGTAATAATTCTGTGTTCTGAACAACCTAGAACAACATGTGTAGTTAATAATTTGCAACAGTCCCTCTAACCATTCAGATAATTAGTATAAACTTCCCCCCGCCTAGGCAAGTCTTAGGTAATCAGCCATAAAGAAATAAAACCATAACTGTCCTTTGTGATTAGTGTTCAACTATCGACATGTTTAAAACCAGTAGGCAAGCCTGATTAAGACTTCCTCTCTGAGTTATGCAATAAATCTGTCTTTGTGTTATCACTTAGATACCATGCTTAGGATCTGAACCTAAATCTGGACCTTAACTGTATATGAGTCATGCTGTTTATGTGTACTATGTGTGGAGGTACTTGTGCCTTTTTCTGCTTTTCTGTGTTTCTCCCTAATTGCAGTCCTACATGTTCTTATCTATCACCTTATTATTTTTCCTTCAAACCTGAGGGTCTGCCTAGAACATCCCTTATAGGATGGAAGTCCTAAATTCCTCCGGGACTGATAGGAAGGGACGGGTAACAGCATGCAATAGAGGTCGAGACCAACACTCGATTTAGTTACTTTCACGGGGTGAGAAAGGGTAGAATATGGATATGATGACTACTACGCTAATACCACGTGTAGCCCCTCTTTGAGGAGTGATTACCGGGTATTGTACTTATGTGATCCATATTATTATAAACCTAGAATACCCTTTAAATGCTTAGATCGTAATCCTTTCAAAATCTAACCTTCTTTACTATTTTCAAACATCCGCATGCTTAAGACTTAAATCCCCTCTTATTTGAGCCTTTATTTGTTTGTTTGATTAGCCGTACAAATTCACAAAAGTTGTTTGGCAGGGAACCATACTTGTGGATCCTGAGGGGTGCCTAACACCTTCCCCTTAGGATAATTTCAAGTCCTTACCCTATCTCTGGTTAACAACGTAGTTGTAAATGAACCCTTTTGGTTTCCTAACGCACCTTTAAAAAATTGTTAGCTGGCGACTCTAATAAACACAAACCCCTTTTGAGGTGCTTCGGAAGGTTGGGGAGGTGGCTTGTAGACTTGCCTTGCCACCTAGCTTGTCGAGTGTTCATCCGGTATTTCATGTGTCGATGCTCAGGAAGTATGTTGGTGACCCGTCTCATGTCTTGGACTTCAGAACAGTTCAGCTCGAGGATGATATGTCATATGAGGTTGAGCCAGTGGCTATTTTGGCTCGCGAGGTCAGAAAGTTGAGGTCCAAGGATATAGCTTTGGTGAAAGTTCAGTGGAGAGGTCAACCAGTGGAGGAGGCTACTTGGGAGATCGAGCGGGAGGTGCAGGGCAAATATCCTCACTTGTTTGAGACTCCAGGTATGTTTCTAGACCTGTTCAAGGACGGACATTTGTTTAAGAGGGGGAGAATGAAATGACCCGATCGGTCGTTACACAGAATTTGCATTATATTTGCTGTTATTGCCTTGTCATAGGTTGGTTATACTGTTTAGGATGTGTTAGAGTTGGTTAGCTTGGGTTCCGAGTGATTATAGAAGGAGTTAAGACACTTAGCCTCTAAAAGTAGCTTTAGAGTTGAAAAAGTCAACTAAGAGTTGAAAAAGTCAACTACGACAATGCGGATTTTATGGATCGGATAGCTTTGTTAGGTGATTTGGAACTTAGGAGTGTGTTCGAAATATTTTTGTGATATCCGGTGTAGAATTAGACTTGAATTGGCGAAAGTTAGTTTTTGGTGATTTTTGATCGGTTGTGGAAAATAGACTATCGGGGTCGGAATGGAATTCCGGAAGTTGGAACATGTCCGTAATAGAATTTTGGATATGTGTGCAAAATTTCAGGTCAATCGGATATGTTTTGGTTGGTTTCGGCATCGTTGGTGAAATTTAGGAATTTCAAAGTTCATAGGCTTGAATTTTATGTGATTTTGGTGTTTTGATGTTGTTTTTGGTTTTTGAAGGCTCGAATAAGTTTGAATAATATTATGGGACGTGTTGGTATATTTGTTGAGATTTCCGAGGGCCTCGGGTGGATTTCGAAAGGTTAACGGATCAATTTAGACTAGAAGAAAAGTTGTTGCATTTTTTTCACAGCAGCATGAACAGTAACTCGGTTGAACAGTAAGTCGGGTAAACAGTAAAACGTGTGAACAGTACCGCAAAAATTCTGTACAGTATAAAAATAAACCCTTCGCGACTAATAGCCACTTTTCACCATTTTTGTACGGAAAGAGAGCTTTTGAGGCGATTTTGAAGAGAGGAAATCAATGTTCTTCATTGAGGTAAGGATTTTGGACCCTAATACTTGATTATATGTGATTAAGTATCAAATATCAGTGTATAATTCATGAAAATCAGTAGAAAAAGATGGAGTTACTGCTTGAGATTATGAGACCTTTAAGGGTCGAGTTAAGGGGTCAAACGAACTCTGATTTTAGCATTCTTTATATGTACGGACTTGTGAGATGATGAAGAACATTTTTGTATAAAATTTGTTGACTTCCGAGATGCGAACCCGGGGGTCGGGTTTTGGCTAATTTCGGGTTTTGTGCTAAAATTAGTACTTTTCAATTGGAATTCATTCCCTTAGCATAATTTGATGATAAAAATCTAATCTTGGTAGATTTGGAGCACTCAGAAGTTGATTCGAGAGGAAAGCGGGTTGCAGAGTAGCTTTTCGGGCTAATTTGAGGTAAGTAATGTCTTTAAATCATGTCCTGAGGGTATGAAACCCCGGACTTTACATCCTTTCACGATTTTGGAGTGACGCACACACTGGATGACGAGTGTGGGGAATGCACGAATTGGAAATTTGGAAATATGTTTCCTTTTTAGGCAACTATTGAGTTGCGAAACTACTTTTAAAGCCTATTCCTTATAGTATTGATATGTTTTGATATAATTGAGATGTAAGCCATGTTTGGGGCCTAGTGCCGATCTTTTTTAACCCCTTGGGCTATTTTCCTGATAATTCCTCACTTAGAAATTATGATTTTACACGCAGTCTTTCCTAATAAATTATTTTGACACTCAATGCTTGTTGATATTAATTCTTGAAATGAAATACTGTTTTGGGTCGAGAAGCCTGTTTATTTATGGTTCGAGTGGCATGTTGAGAGTGTGTGACTGAGTGAGGCCGAGGGTCACTATTGTGAGGATGTTATGATATGAGAGAGGCCGAGTGCCTGAGAGTTATTGATGCTATGATTTGGCTTGTTTATAGCGCTTGGGCTGTAGGAGCCCCTCCGGAGTCTGTACACACCCCAGTGAGTGCAGGTACCTGTGCAACTGTCGAGTGCCGAGTGCCGAGTGAAGAGTGATTGGGAGGCATGAGTGACAGTTAGGATGCTCGAGGGGCTGATACTGAGTGACCGTGAGGTGCTGAGTGACAGTTACAGAGTGATGGTGAGGTGCTGAGGGAATATTTATGAGTGATGATTATGGCTCGAGGGGCAGATTTTTGATGATATTTTACTGAGTTTTGATTATGATTCACTTCATTTTTCAAACTGATATTTTTGGGAGTTTTACTGAGAAATACTGGAAAATATACTTGTTTTAAAGAATTTTTACGGAAACTGGTTTGAACTTCTATATACCTTATTGAGTCGTGGCATTTTATTGTTTTGTGGATTGGTGTATTTGTGATGTGTGTTTCTTATTCTCAGACTGTGATTTATTTTCATTACTACTGAGTTGGATTACTCATCGTTACTCCATGTACCTCTGTGTACAGATCCAGGTACTAGTGCGGAGAAGTAGCCATATTCGTTCGTTATCAGCAGCATTTACGGGATTTCGAGGTAGTTGTTCAGCGTTCGCAGCTTCTCCACTTCCCTTCTTCTTATAGTATTAGCATTTGATTCATAGACATTTATTAAAAAAATTAGTAAAGTTAGTTATATTCTTAGATGCTCGTGACCATGTTGACTCCAGTCCTGAGGGAATTGTTTAGACAGTGAATTATTTTATATTTGCCTAAAGACTTAGGAAATTTTCATGCTTGCTATGCTGATATTTAATGATATTGCTTTATTTGCTTAAACTAAGTGTGTAGTTATGTGATGGTTGGCTAGCCTAGTTTCACGATAGGCGCCATCACAGCCTGTTGGGATTTGGGGTCGTGACACCTTGGTAACTTGTGCATGTGGAGATACTCGACTATTCTCAAGACTCAAAAGCTTGGAAGGTACACATGTGTCTCTATTGATGATTATACTTACTTTTGCACAAGTTATATTTTTTAATAAGTAAATGACACATTTGCAGTGATCATCGATGTGAGTTTTAATAGTATTTGTTTGACATTTTCTTGCAACAAGCATAATCTTTCACATTTTTAGTTTGGTGCCTCAGTTGAAAGCTGACTTGAAAAGAAAGTATTATTTATGCATAAATTGTCATCATTGTCTTATAAGTACTTTAATATTTTTCATTGGATCTTATCTCGAATGAAATTCTATCTAAGCTATGGGAAGGAAGAAAAATTAATTTTTGGTTATCTTATTTCCGTTGGTTGCAACTGTCTTAGTAAGACTCTTGACATATTTCTTATTCATTATTACTTACGATTTTATGAAATTCAGAATATTAGTTGTAAGAGAAATCTCAACATGCACGTTTTTCTTTATGCTAATATTTTTCTGAGCAAATTGTGAATAAGGATGAAGAACTTGCAGTGGATAGCTTGCAATAATCTGCTAATGAAAAATCACTAGTTGAACTAGACAGTCATGAACAAGCATTAAACGATGAATGCTGGATTCTAGCAATGCAAAATTTGTTGAACGAAGCTGAAAGAATCAAAAGTATGGAAATCCAGTACCAAGGAAATGAGCTGCAACCATGGATATCTAAAGACTGATAAGATTGGTAAGGTTGTAAAAATTATATTTAAATTTATAGCCCAAGGTTTCACAATAAGAAGGTTTGTTTCTTCCTAGAGAGTTTTGTTAGAACAACATTTTTCATGTGCATATTACAAAGTTTGTAAACTATTTTTGTATGGATGTTGAAATAATTTTTTAAATGGTTTGAAAATTTCATAACATTATTTCTAATCTCTCTTTGGAATTGAAGGATTTTTGAATCACATTCTTGTGACCAAGACTAGTTATCATTTGAAACAAATTCATGTTTATCATTTGACGATTATTCTTTCCAAAGATGCATTTACAAGAGCATAATTATTTTTGTAATACTAACCAAAAGCATGTCAAGCATTTTTAAGCCTCTAAAAGATGATCAGTTTGAAAATGAGTATGATGGAGAATTAACCTTCATCTTCACATTCCAAATAATGCGAAGCAAGGAGAAAATTGGTAAGTCCAGCAATCGAATAAAGTACCAAGGTATGACCGACTTTCTATTTTTATGACAAATATTTTCGTATACCTGATCCCATAATATCTCTTTATAGTGCCACAAAAGTTTTTTGGTTGACATTCTAAATTATGAATTATTATATGCAAGAACTAACTGTTTTAATCTAGTAGGATATTTTCAGATGCAAACCTTGCAGGCAACAAATTGGACTGAAAAAAAAACTTGGGATGGAGTTTTTAGAAAAATAAAAAAATTCTCATGTCATTAAATTGCTTGTGACAGAAAGTATTTTGAAAATCTGCCTGGAGGACATTGACTATCATCTTGCAGATATTTTCTACATTTAAGAAATAAGCTGGTGTGGTAATGATGTTATCTTGTATCCTTTCGTGGCAGTAAGTTTGCAAGTCATTGATAATATTTGAGTGAGTCACAAACTTTTAATGGCTCAATTTTTTTTTTTCTGCTACTCTATAGTTGAGCAAGGCAAATAGTTTTCTTCTGTTGTTTAAAAACCTGTCTTTTAGACCGTATAATTTTTTTAGCCTTGAGTTAATGCTTTTAATTGCATGATTGTTTATAACTCCTTGGATGATTATAAGTTATAGTCATACTTTTAATTGGATATGTGGGTAGTATGTGCAATTCTCTGTATGTTATTTATATCTTGTCACAAATACATTTTTGCATATTCCCTACAAGTTACTTCACCCTTTTGATGATGACAAAAGAGGGAGAAAATAATGTGTACAAAAGTTCAAAAACTCAGGTAGATATATGGAGACAGGGGGAGCATAACTGAGGAATGCAAAGAGTAAGGAGGAGTTCACACTTGATGTACTACATGCATTTCAAGAAGAAGACTTCAGGGAAATAACCAGTTTATCTAGCTTAACTAGCTTGTCACTGTCTTTAATTAAGTCTTTGATTAAATTTTCTTATTTTGTACTCAATGGTTTGCCATCATCAAAAAGGGGGAGATTGTTAGCTTCAAGGTTTCACATATTAATTTTGATGATAGCAAACCAACATAATTATTAATCAAAGAACATTTACTTGTAGTAATCTTATTTTTTGCACAGGTTTATTCAAGAAAGAAGATGCTGGTAAAGATCCAAATAAATATGGGATAGAGAATATCATGTGAAGAATTTATCAAGGAAGATTATTTTCTGAGATTTAA
Source organism: Nicotiana paniculata (assembly GCA_005239505.1). Taxonomy (NCBI): domain Eukaryota; kingdom Viridiplantae; phylum Streptophyta; class Magnoliopsida; order Solanales; family Solanaceae; genus Nicotiana; species Nicotiana paniculata. The sequence continues at coordinate 8,977 of MDKI01045892.1, forward strand.
TCTCCAAGTGTCATAGAAGGAATAATATTTGAAAGTGAAATTTTAAAGATTGAATGGCTTACTACAATATTAGAAGAAAAATCTAAGGAAATTATGGATAGAAAGTTTTTCAACATCTTGAAAGGAAAATTGCTAAAATCAGGAAGAAGATCTATTATTTTGTGGAAGGAGGATACTATATGGAAGAAATACTATAAGGCCAAGGAAGAATATATTTTTATGAAAAAAAAATACATTATGGGTATATTATATTCTATATTATGAAAAGAGATTATTTTTCAAGATCAAGAAAGGAGTCAAAGATATCATAAGCTGCTTTGAATTTGCAAAGAATAAAAAAGAGTCTAGATTCATGAACAAATGGAAGAAGCTATTTATGGAATGAAAAACTAAATTATTCCATAAAAGATGCAATTACAAAGATATAAAATGAAGGTGGAGCGGCTCTTAATGGCAGAATATTTCATGGATTGGCAGAAGAAGTTGTTCGAAATTGACTATGAAGAATTATGATATCCAGAATGAAGCCGCAGACAAAATTAATCACAGAGGCTATTTGAGGAAAGAAATAAAAAAGACTGTATGGGAATTGGAGTTTCAATTTTAAATGGCACCTTTCAAAGGGAAACATATTTTGACACAAGATGTAGTGATACGGTATTATCACATTGAAAAATATTCAAGTCCACTTTTAGGATATATGTCAGCAACAATCAAGGATTCTAAAAGAAGACATGCAAAGATTCAAGACAATCATGCAACAGTACAAAATAAATTCTTTTGGGTTATGCAATAGCAAGAAGATGTTGAAAGGCTACAAAAAGGAGATCTACAAAGGAAGAAAACACGCAACCTTCTATACAATTGTCTACCCAACTACAAGTTCTTTATTTTACTCTTAACAAGTATTGTAATTCACTTTTAGATTTACTGTGTACACAAAAGAGAGAAGAGAGACAGAAAAATATTGGAGAGGCAGTGTGTCCGAGAGGTTGTGTCAATGTTCGTTTCTTTGGTGAGCGAGTGAAAACCAAATGGTCGTTGTTGGTGGGCGAGTGAAAACCAACCCTGTCAATATTGGTGGTGATCGCTAAAAACCACAAAGGCTGTATTCATTTTACAAAGAACTCTAAAGGACAACTCTTGCAACCCAAGAGGACTGGATTATGATACCACATTATTTCAGAAATAGTATAAAATTTTCTGGTGTCATTTACTTTATCGTTCTAATATTATATTATGTTCCTTTACTGTTTATTGTGATTAACACTTGTTTAAATCGAAAGGACTAACAATTTTGTGTAGGTTATATCCGTATAAGTCGACTAGATCTGAAGAGTAGTAGACTAAAATTTTAAAAGGCTACAATTCATCCCTCTTGTATTTTCGAACGAGTGGTTAAATTGAAAGAATCACTTGACATAATTGGAGAGGAGTTAACCAAAAAACAAAAGAACAAAAGATTGAAGCACACCCGAATCTTTACAAAAGGAAATTATATCGGCGTTGAAGCTTTCAATTGTAGGTGCTCCTTGGCAAAATGACTTGGATAATTATTTATAGCGTGTTTTGTCAAATTTTTAAAATTAGCTTATTTTGATAAGTGCTTTTTCTAAAAGTGTTTTTGGTGAAAAGCATTTTGAGTTTGGCTAATTAATTTAAAAAACATTTTTGAGCAGTAATTAGTGTTTGTCCAAGCTTTTGAAAACTGCTTATACGTGTATTTTTCTCAAAAGTGCTTCTTAAAAAAGAGTTTTTGGTGAGAAGCTATTTTTTTCTGCTTCTCCTCAAAAATAATTTTTTTCCATCTAAAAGCATGACTAAACACCTCAATTTGACCAAAAGCACTTTTGACCAAAAAAAGCTTGATCAAACCCACAAATACCAATTGTTGCCACTCTTTCATATGATCCTGGTGGATTTAGATGTCTCATTTCCTCATCCTCTAGGCAGAGGCGGAGTCAGGATTTGAAACTTATGAGTTCAGGATTCTAGTTCTTTTAAGTTACACGGTTCTAATTTAATAATTTACGCATATTCAATAAATTTCTTAAGATAAATATAAGGTTTGGATCAAAGCTACTGAGTTTGGCTGAACCCGTAAAACGAAGGGCCGGCTCCGTCCCTGCTCTTTGGCAAATGATGTTTCTTGATGACCTCTAGTTGTATTAAGACCTTATGGCTTGAAAATACATGAGGATATTTTTTTTTGATAAATGTTTTGGTTATCAATACGAATATGTTCATATACAGTATTGCTTTTCTTGGGATTCTCTAAGTAGCCAAACCAATCCCGTTTGAAGTAGCGTTCTTTCTACTTGCAGTGCTGTAATATCTGCACTGTGGGATGAGCAAGTTGGATTTTGCTTAGATTGACATAGAAATGATAAAACTGTTCCCAAAATGTTACTGATTTGCATGTTAAATATGACTACAAAGTGCAGTAATCTAATTTTAGCAATAACATTAATATATTTGAATTGCTTTTTATTAAAATAAATATCTTTTCATAGTAATTCATTTATTTATTCAGTTCTTCAAACGTAACTAAAAATCATGCGTACATTACAGAAAACAACAATATACCTTAGTGAAGCAGCAGGTATATGCACCAGCAAATTGCAGATTTTAGGAAATAACAGACTCTAAGAAGACTGATAAACGACTCATAATAATAATTTATATAAAATGACATTCTTTCGGCGGCGGTAAATGATGGTGTATGTCAGGGGATCCATGACTTGGGGTATAGTCAATAATCACTATTGAATCATCTTGATCATTATTTCTATATTTCTCCATTTCATTAACCTTAGCTGGAGTAATTGCATAAGCTTCTCTTGATTCAATTTCTCTTCTTCCAATTCCTGCTGCTAATAAGTATAACAAAGGAATAGAAAAAAAAAAAAAAAAAAGGAAAAAGAAAAAAGGCTTCATTTTGATATATTTGTATTTTGTGAGATGAAATATATATATATATATATATATATATATATATAAAACCAATGAAAGAGGGCGAATTAAATTACCTTCTGTCGCTATTATAATGGAGCACACCAAAAAGATGGTCTTCAAAAGAAGAAGATTTGTAGTTGCAACAGCCTTAACCATGACTACAATACTACTACTTAAAAAAATTTGATGAGAGATATGTTATTATATATTTACACACTTTGTCCAGCCTTTAAATACTAAAAGATCATACGCATTCAAATTTTGCTGAGAAGATTACGAATCAATTTTATTTCCTTCCACTTATAATTCTTAAATTTAATACCACATTTGGCCTTTCCAACTAAGAAAGAAAGACCTCTTCCTTTAAAAGCATGCCAAAAATAAGAAGTAAAAATGGTAGTAGAATCAAACCCTTGGCATGCAAAATTTATTGGATTTAAATTTAATAAAATAATTTGGACTATATTTTAAATTCAAGATATATTAGTCCAAATAAATATTATGGACTAATATAATTAAATTAATTAATTAATTAAGTCCAACAATATTGACTGGGCTAGCTCATTTAATTGAGTGACATGTTCTGGCCAATCAAATGTGACCTTATCACATTTTAATTTGATTGGTCCGAAAGAGTTTGTTCTTATCATAACTCTTCTCTTCCACAACTATAATTAGGGGTCTTCATAACCCAGAAAAAGGACCAGGAGTTATAACAAGAAGACACAAGGGAGCTCGTGGATCAAATGCCACAATTCTCTACAAACTGCAAGTGTTCAAGCATTCAAGCACTTACACAAATTTCAAATATTCAAGTTCAAGAACAAAGTCAAATTAAATACAAGACGTTCAAGATCAAGGTTACTTGTTCGTGATACAATTCGTGGCAACAATCAAAGTGTTCGCGACAAGATAAATCAAATTCAAATTCAAGATCAATCTCAAAGGCCCTTGAATTTATATTGAAAAAGTAGAATGAGAGGATCCATAGAGATTGTACACTCATATTATTTGAAATCAAATACTACGATTGTTGCGATATTTTCGGTCTTGATTTTATTTTTTCGACGCAAATTTAATGTCTACAAATTCTGGCATGCCCAGTGAGACAATCTCGACCTCTCATCTCAACTTTTCAATCACCAAAGTTCAAGAACATTGAAATGGCTTCAACAAAAATCAACTACAATTCAACTTTCACCAAGGCTGCTAATTCCAGGTTCTATGTTGATGTGGAAAGCCTCCTTAATGTTACCTTTGGAAGCTTAGGACTAGTTACGAGGAGAAAATCAAGCTCGTTAGGACAACCCCAAGTGTCGTCCGCATCAACTCCTGATTTCAGATCTTCATCTTCAAAAGGAGCAAGATCTTCCACAAATGCACCCGAAGGAGGAAGCGATGTTGCTAAAAAGATCAAGAAAATATTTGCTCTGCTTGACCTCTCCGGATCGAAGTACTCTGTTGTGAAGGAAGATGATAATGCTTCAAGTGATGGATCTTCCCCACTTACACCACATAACGTGAGCTAATCGAAGATTAATCTGTGTAACAATCCATGCTATTCTCCATCGTCCATGACAATCATGCAAGCCATAGTGACAAATAATTCATTTGTGGAGGAATAGTTGGCAAACTTGACGCAATCGATGGCTTGACCAAGTGCATGCAAAAACAAGATGCTAGAATCGACAAGCTAACAGATAGAGTGGGAATATTGAAGGAAGAATAATCCACCCATGCACCTGGTAAGCTCCAGAGGTTCCAGAGAGTAATTCTCCCCTAAGACAAGTTCCATCCGCTAAGGCTATCCTTGTCTCGTCTGAAGGGATGATTCCAATCGATCAACTGAAGGAGTTCATTGAAGGAACTATTAAAATCAAGTACGAAGTTGCTACCAAGTCTTCTCTTACATACGCAAAGTCGTATACTGCAAGGATCGATATGTTTAAGATGCCTGCTGGCTATCAACCGCCAAAGTTTCAACAATTTGATGGTAAAGGTAATCCAAAGCAACACGTGGCACACTTCATTGAAACATGCAACAACACTAGGACTTATGAAGATTACCTCGTCAAGCAGTTCATCTGCTCGTTACAAGGAAATGCTTTTGATTGGTATACAGACCTCGAGGTGGGATCTATTGATAACTGGGATCAATTAGAGCAAGATTTCCTCAATCACTTTTATAGAACAAGGCGCACTATGAGCATGAAACTTATAAATACTCGTCAACGGAAGGGTGAACCAGTTATCGACTTTATCAATAGTTGGAGGAAGGCAAGCCTCAACTGCAAAGATAGGCTTAGTGAAGCTTCTGGCAATGAGATGTGCATCCAAGGCATGCATTGGAGACTCCGCTACATCTTGCAAGGTATCAAGCCTAGCACATTTGAAGAACTTGCGACTCGTGCTCATGAAATGGAGTTAAGCATGGTCTCCGCTAGAAACGAAAGGCTGCCTATATATGAGCCTCACAAAGGGAACGACAAGCAAGAAGTCAGGAAATGGAGCAAGTTTGCACCCAAGTCTGAAAACAAAGAAACTATGAATGTCAACTCATCACCTGTGAAGTTCACAACGAAGGTGAGAAAGAAGCAGAGTACGAAATCCACTTCTTTTCAAGATAAACCAAGTGGAAGTTTACTTTAAAAGAAATGCAATAGAAGGAGCACCCATTTCTGGATTCTGATGTGCCAGCAATTTTTGAAGAACTCCTCGAGTTAAATCTCATTGAGCTTCCGGAGATGAATGACCCTAATTACTGCAAATACCATAGACTCGCGAGCCACCCTCAGGAGAAGTGCTTTGTCTTCAAGGACAAAGTTATGGATTTGGCCCGTGAAAAGAAGATCATACTTGAAGATGAGAAGGCGAGTGCGAACAAAGTCTCTATCACCTTTGGCTCATTCAGTCAAGATGAGCTATGCAGTTTAAAAGAAATCAAAGATGAAGAATTACTAGAGAATAACAAAGTCGAAGTAGACGACCATGATGATGATGAGGGTTGGACGTTGGTGGATTTCTATAGGCGCCATTAAAGGAGCCCACGAAAAGAATCAATAGAACAACCAACAAGGAAGATGATGGTGAAAAGACCAAGGAGATGGAATCCAGTTAAGCATTTGAAGAAAGCAAAAGTGGAGGTTGATGTCTCCCAAACTCACACCACTACTAGTGATTGTGAGGCGGTCGATACAATTATAAATACCCAACGCGAGTCGGGGTCAATTCAACAGAGAGCTTGATGTGGTATTAGGTATATACCTAGTCTAGTGTATGACGTACCCAAGATTGCACTTCCATATATTCAGTTGTTTTTTTTTCTACTTCTAATTTTTATGCTAATGCTTGTAATTGTAAATCTAAGAGACAGTGTTTTTGGTTTTGTTGTTTTTCAAGTTATAAAAGATCTAGAGCCATGACTTCTGCCTAGTTGGTTACCTAACGGTTTGAGAGCTTTAGCGCATATTTGATTGGTCGGGATACAATATAGAAATCACACACGATTACTCACTCTATACCTCTTGGTAGTTTGAGTGATTTGTCCCAATTTGGCTTTCTCAAGTCCAAATGGGTATTTCACGAAACAAGTGATAGATGCTCAAGTCGGGTCTTACCATCTCTAGATTCAACCCTTTAATTGGGGCTATCAATTTCTTGAGTTCACCCCAATTTATTGTTAGCCAAGTTTTCCTAGACTTAGTCTCCCTTTCTCAAGTATAGACTAAGTCAATTAGGCATAAACCAATAGTTGCAACCATCAATTCTTAAATTCAAACAAGAACTAGGCTAAATATTATATACCCAATCATAAATAAGCCCTAAATCAATCACCCATTAAGTACCCATACTAGGGTTAGGTAACAACCCTAACTAAGGGTCTCATAGAAAATGAAGAAATTAAAGAAGAAACTAAGATAAAACTCATAATAGATGATTAAAGGAAGAGATTCTAATGTTAAAATGATAAACATTACAAAGTTACCCAAAACAGTAAAGAAAAACGGCTATCTATTCTCAGGTGTTCCCCACTGAACCTAAAAATGACAAAAATATCTATTTATACCCAGCTAAAATTATCGGGCAAAATTACCCTTGCAGAGGTTGTGCGGCCGCACAATTCTGTGTGCGATCCACACTTTGAAGCTGACTTGATAGGGTGGCCTTCCGGGGCCAATAAATCTGGGTTGCAGCCGCACTTCCTCTGTTGTGCAGACCGCACATTTCTGAGTGAGGATGCACTCTTGATCTTGGGTTGGACATGGGCAACTTCTGCGGACACACTTTTGCATTCTGCGGCCGCACAATGATAGTGCGGTCCGCACATCTTCAGGTCTCCAAATCACATCTCTCTGAACTTTATCTTCTGCGGCCGCACAATAATTATGCGGTCCGCACTTTATGAAGGAATTTTTACAGTGGCTCTTTAGAGTCTTCGGCCGCACACAGTATTGTGCGGTCCGCACTTTGGTCTATTTTCCCTTATTTTGGTCCTTGTCCAATTTTTACTCCTTCTTGAGTTTATTTTCATTTCTTTGGCTAGTTTTCCAATATTCCTGCACGAAAGCACATTTCATTAGTTTTCGGGAATACCTTTAAGCATTTTTGAGCTAAAACGTAAGTAAAAGAGTTCCAATAAGTGGTCAAAATCCCAATTTATCAACTCCCCCAAACTTAAGCTTTTGCTTGTCCTCAAGCAATTAAGGTAATTCCTACCTCCACTAGAAAAGAGTTATTTAAGCTGGCCTAAGTTGAATCAAACACACATCAATTGGGACCAATAATTACCCACACACTCATGAATAATAAACAAGCCTATGTTTATTGTTAAAGCACAAATAGCTCTAATGTGACGCTTTAGCATCAAGAGTTGACTTTATTCATCAAGAAAATTTGCACTTTCATATAGGTCATTGTGGATCCGAAAACTCCTCCTCCTATACTCTCTGGAAGCTCATCTCACTCAAGAATATAACACTTAATGCAATGATTCGAGAAAGGTTTGCTCATCACTCTCAAAACAATGTCATAAGCCCGACTCTAAGTACCATATGATTTTCCCTCATGTACATCACCACTAATGTAAGCTTATCCGACTTGAAATCCCTTAGGGATTTTTCGGCATATAATGGAGGCTTTTGGACTAAGGAGGGAATTATAGGAATGGAACTGGATTGTCTTTCCTCTAGCACCCCATTTTCTCTTTTTGGATCATATTTTGCTGACTCTTTGAGTCATTTTCTTTTTCCTTAGGGGAACTAGAGATACTTGATATCACTCTTTCTTGGTCATGCTATTCATATTCTCCTTCTTTGCTTTATCCGTTCTTTGCACTTTTGCTTTCTTTTGAATCTTTTCAACCCTTTCACATTATTCACTTTCTTTTTGTGTTTTTCTCTTGTTCTTTCTTTCTTTTTGTTTGCATTTCCTCTTCTTCATTTATTTTTTTATTTTTGTGCCTTGATACCATCTTTAAACTCCTCGTCTCTCCCCCAAACTTATGTTTCCGCCATTTGTTTCTCATGAGTGCTAAAGAGAGCTCGGGGGCCAAGAGAGGGTCACTATAAAACGGGTAAAGGCTTGTGATGTAGTTATCGAATAAAAGGGGCTTTAGGCTCAAAAGGGTTGACTAAGGGTGATATCATTGGTGGGAAATGGAAGGTTCCAAAATGGGTCAAGGAGAGCCTACAATCACTTCTCAAGCCAAGCTAACTTAGAATTTCACCTAGAAACACAATTGAAGAACCATTTGCACGGGTACTTAGATTTGTAACAAAATACATCACTTCTCACACAACCGGATTGTTAAAGAGAATAGAGTCGAGGGCCCACAACAACCGCATTCAAGATTGAAAATTGCTAATGGTTCAACAAAACCACCCAATGATTTCCTAAGTCAACACAAGAGTCACATGGTCACTAACTAGAGCCATTTCTTTCCAAAAACTTGTTTTTAACCATAAGCGTGAAGTTAAGTGTGTTGGTACCAAGTGAAGCATGCTCGCCCCTTGTTTATTCGTTTATACTACTATTTCTACCTAAACATCAAGAATTGACTCGATCCTTAAGAAGGTTTTCACGCCATCCATCGTTTGGAAGAGCCACCCCGTTCATAAAAAACCCACATTTGGAAAGAACCGTGGCATAAATAAAACCAAAGACTTATTGTTCACTTAAACGTAAAAAGAAACTAACAAATTAAAAAGAATTTATTAAAGTAACTAAGAAGCTCTACTATTAAGAAAAGAAAATGAAGAAGCTATGAAATAAACTACTGAAAGTAAGACAAATGAATATGAAGACCGAGGGGAATAGAATATATACAAGAGAGATGAATATATACATAATGAGGGAGAAAACAAAGATAAAAGAAAAAGAGTATTAAAGTTATTACAGGCCACTGTCATCAAATCAAACCAAAATAGACCACCCCCTGAATAATAACAAGCATTGTCCTCAATGCTTAGCAAAATTAGAATAAGGGAGGGTAGAGAGTAGAGAAAAACTCCCTATGTGGTCTCAAGGTGAATGGAAGCATCACCACCCTCGGTCTCCTCCAACTGTATCTCATCATCATCTGGCTTGGGGACAACATGGTTGGTGAGCATCTGAAGCATCTCCTCAACAGTGTGGGCAACAAGATCTGGCTCGTCAAACTGGTCAGTTGGTGCCTATGTTGATGGTGCTGCTAGGTCTGCTGGTACTGATGGATCTGTCTCCATCAGTAGGTCAAATGGCAAATCACCCGCTGTTGCGATCTTCGTCACCTCCTTTCTCAATATCTCCACTGATTCTTTGAAGCCTAGGATTTCCTCATCTTTTTCACCTTCTTTCCCAGCTCATCAATAGCTCCCCCATGAGCCACCAGTGTATCCATAATGGTCTTCTGGTTCTCCAGATTCTTCTTCAATGTTTCCTTCACTGACAGAGGGCCTTAGGTGCTGCTGAGGTAGAAGAGTGTGCTGCAACAGTACTGGATATGTCAGACAACTTAGAAGTGGCTCTCTGTATCCAGATGTTGAGACTCACTAATTTCTAGGAGACTCGCAGAATAGTGAGTGGATAAGTGGATGTGGCTAGCATTGGTACTGAAGTTGAAGGTTTAGAAGATGACGATGGTGGTATGTCAGCTGTCCCGGTGGAAGGCCCAGCTGCTGTAGAAGGTATGGGAGTTTTAGATGGCTCGGCAGTAGAATCTGTACCCACCACCGATGGCTCATCAGACTGACCAATGGTGGTAGTGTCCTTACCCTTAAACTTAGGGTTGTCCGCACCCTGCAGGTGGTATCATGGGAAGGGATTCTTGGCCCTCACTTTGGAATCAAATGTCCTTCCACATTTGTCTCATTTAATTATTCTATGAGGGTGTTGGGATATGGGTAGGAGCTTTCACCTTTTCGGACAGTTAATATGATGTTGGTCGACATGATGGCACCCACATTGATTGGGTACCCAACCATAATCGACGCCACCAAAACTGCTTATGGAAGTGGAAGATTGTTCTCATTTTTGCTCGGATCAATACGACTGCACACAAAAGTCTGCCACCCTTTTGCTTCAAAATTTAGGGTGTCCCGGAGGATAGGAACCCCTACTGTGATCCACGGTGGTGGTGGTCCTCGGGCAGCCAAAATCTCAGCTAGCCAAGGGTGAGCTGCATCACCCATAGCCAACTTCTCTAGGTACTGGACGACCTCTACCTCCTCAAAGCCCAAGTAGGTGTTCAAAGTGGTGGTGTCGAATCTAACTTTCAAATTTCTCACTTTATTTATCTTGGTATTATGTGAGCCACATTGGCATAGAACTCCCGGACCAAATGCTCATTTTCATCGCTGAAACTTTGGGTGAACCACATCCACCCCTTTTGCTCCCGGAACTGTCGAAAGACATTTGGATTTTATTTATCCAAATCCTTCAGTAAGAACTATCGCTCAATTGTGAGCGATATCTGGGGCCACCACTCTTTGAACCGTGTGAAGGCCGTCAAACTCACAAATTGATCCTCCCATATTTCCTTCTTCCTCGATCTCTCTAGACCGCCCACTCGAGTATCACCTCTTCTACCATCATCTGGGACATTATCATCATAATCATCTATTGCCACTGGTGCCGGAGGAGTACGTGTGGAGAATGACTCGGAACCTTGGCTACCGGCATCGGAACCCTTAGAAGAACTTGTTGTAGTGGAGGGTTCGTTGCGCAATTGATATCTCCCAGTGGGCCGTGGTGGTTGGGACTGGGCCTCAGGTTGTACCTTTTTTGAATGACCCTCGGAGGCTTCCCTAGACGGGGCATATAAACTAGGTTCTGAGGGCTCTGTGGCCCTACCTCTCCCAGTGGTCGGCTTTTTGGTGATTTCTTTAGATTGCACTCCCAGTGGGTGAGTGACTTTTCCTCTACCTCGGGAGGGTTCACCTCTCCCTTTAGATGTATCACCTCTACCACGTGATCGAACCACTATCTGCAATACAAGGCACATAAGTCAGTTGAAGTTCAAAAAAGTTTAAACATTTGCATTACAGTTGCAGGACAATAGTATTCAGAAGAGACAGTGCAGACCGCACAATTTTGAGTGCGGCCGCAGACTGTCATGTGTGGACCGATCAATTTTAAAGTGCGGTCGCAGACCCTGAAGACAATTTTGAGTGCGGCCGCACATTCTGAAGTGCGGACCCCACAATTTTGAGTGCGATTGCCCAATTCCAAGCTGAGACACTGGTTCTCTGAAGTTCCAAAGTGCGGTCGCACATACTTTTCTGCGACCACAAAATTTTGAGTGCGGTCCGCACTTTTCAAGCACAATTTTTTGGCCTAATTTAAAGATCTGCGGTCCGCACAATTTTGTCTGCGGCCGTAGAATTTGAAATTACATAACAGTGAAGTTAGGTTTTTACCATTTTTGCACAATTTAGACGTGGTATTTGCATAAGCATGATGAATGGTCTACCCAGTCCCCAATGAACATACATGAAATTACCCATATGATTTTGGGCAAATATGAAGAACATTTGACATTTTTAGGCCTAAAAATGACTAAACTAATCAAGAACAAAAATTAAGAAAAAATGAAAAAAATCTAACATGGGTTGAACATACCAGTGATGAAGGAATGCAGGTGAGAATCTAGACTTCATGAATTGATTATGGAGTGTGAACTATTTGTGATGCACAATGTTTTCTTAGGGCTCAAGAACCCAGACTGTGTAAAGTGTTCAAATACCCTATTTATAGTTTGACCAAGTCGGTCAAAAAGTGAGCTGATTGCGGCCGCACAATTTTGAGTGCAGACCGCACTCTTTACCTGTACTTGTGCTGAGATTCTACGGTCCGCACAAAAGTGAGCGCGGCCGCAGAAATTTTTGCGGTCCGCACATTTTTGTGTGTGGGCGCAGATTGGCCTATTCTATGCAATCCAAAACTTCAGAGAGTTCACATTTTTGGGTCTCCAGTAGTGCGGCCGCACAAAGAATTGTGCGCCCGCAGAATCATCTCTCTGATTGCAATCATAATTGTGAGGTCCACACAATAAATGTGCGGTCCGCACTTTTTCAACACTTGGCCAATTTTTCAATCATAGTACTTGCAATGCACACTCATTCCTGCAATTCACTTCAAAACCAGTTAGCTCAATTCAAAACCTATCTAAAAAGGAAGAAAATGAAAAAATGAAAAGGAACATGGGTTGCCTCCCAGGAAGCGCCTGATTTTACGTTGTGGCACGACGTAGGTTACCATCAATCACTTGAAATGAATTAACGCGACAACATGTCCATCATCAACTTTTCCAAGATAATGTTTCACCCGGTGACCATTGACTCTAAACACTTCATCATTTTTGTTCTTCATGTCTAATGCACCAAAGGGTGTCACATGCACAACTTCAAATGGACCATTCCACTTGGACTTCAACTTTCCCGGAAACATCCGCAGCCGAGAATTGAACAATAGTACAAGATCACCCCTTCTTTGATCTCCTTGTTCCGGATGAACTTTTCATGGAGGTACTTCATCTTGTCCTTGTATAAGGACGAACTTGAATATGCATGGTAACGGAATTCATCAAGCTCATTCAATTGTTCCACCCTTAAGTTGGCAGCGACATCCCATTCAAGATTAAGCTTCTTCAATGCCCACATAGCCTTGCGCTCAAGTTCCACCGGTAGGTGACAAGATTTCCCGCACACTAACCGATACAGAGACATACCAATCGGTGTTTTTTAAGCCGTCCTATAATCCCAAAGAGCATCATCAAGTTGCTTCGACCAATCCGTCCGGTTTGCATTCACGGTCTTTGCATAATACTCTTGATCTCCCGGTTGGAGACTTCAACCTGCCCGCTTGCTTGAGGATGATAGGGGGTCGACACTTTGTGAGAGACACCATACTTTGTGAGTAAAGTATCAAAAGCTTTGTTGCAAAAGAGCAACCCCCCATCACTAATAATGGCTCTTGGCGTACCAAATCTCATGAAGATGTTCTTTTTAAAAAATTTCACCACACTTCGAGCTTCATTGTAGGGTAGAGCCACGACTTCAACCTACTTTGACGCATAATCCACAACTACCAATATGTAAGTGTTCCCACAAGAGCTCACAAATGGACCCATGAAATCAATGCCCCACATATAAAAAATGTCAATTTCCAAGATGGTGGTGAGGGGCATCTCATTTTTCTTAGAAATCTGATGAGTGGTGATTTTACCACTCATTCTATTCTCTTTTCTTTAGTTTTTTTGTCCTTTAACTATAATATGAGGGCGTTTATGGTGTGTATTACTAGATTTTCAGGTAAATGATGCTATGAAGAGAGTTGAATTCAATTAAAGTATAATTGAGCAAAAAAGGTTGAAACAATGCAAAACTCTTCAGTGATTTCGCATCTGCGGAACACTGGTCGCAGAAGCGACCTCGCATCTGCGAGGAAATGGTCCGCATCTGTGGAATTGAGCTACCTTCCCTAGGATCGCATCTGCGAGAGAAGAACCACTTCTGCGGTGGCTCATCTATGTCACGACCCAAACTACCCAGTCGTGATGGCTCCTATCGCAGTACTAGGCTAGCCGATTCGATATTCAGAACATACGACAATTCTCTTCAACAATTCCTTTTAAAAACTTTTTCGTCATAATTCTTTCATTAAACAATTTCAAACAAGTAAAAGTAAGCAAATATAAACCAACGGCCCGACCTCGGGTGTCACTATTCATGAGCATCTAGGATACAAGTCTGATACAGTCTACTTAAAATGACAAGAGAAGTCTAATAAAAATGAACAACTAGAAGATATGAGGGAGAAGAGCAATGTTGCGATCGTGGTGCAGCTACCTTGCTAAGCTCCGGAATGAACTGAGGAAGAATCAACACTCACTCGGATGACCTGTGGCACCTGGATCTGCACACAAGGTGCATAGAGTAACGTGAGTACGCCAACTCAGTAAGTAACAACTATGAATAAAGGCTGAGTGTAGTGACAAGCAGTAAAAATAACATAAAGTTCAAGATTTTAAAGTCTCAATGAAACAACAAGTGTCAAATCAGTGTTCAAGTCAAAATATCACTTAAAACTCCAGTTTCAATGGAAACATGTACGAATATCTTCAACATTTTCAATAGAGGCTCAATATAAAAATAGAATGAAAATAATGATTTCATCAACAAGCCCCTCGGGCATTATACCACTCATGAACAGCCCCTCGGGAAAGCCTCCCAACCACTCGTCACTCAACACTCGTCACTTAGCACTCAGACTCAATAGGTACATGCGCTCACTGGGGGTGTACAGACTCCGAAGGGGCTCCTACAGCCCCTCAGTCATCAACTTCACAAGCCACTTGGGCGTTTCAGTAAAATCAAGGGAACCAGCCCAAAACAACCTTCATATATTTTAAAATAGAGTAATGAAACTGAATTAAACAAGAAAACAGGAAAAATCATGACTGAGGATATGCTTTCAAATCAGAACAATGTGAGGATAGTGTAAAATATCCCTGAGGGTCCAAACAGTACGACACAAGGCCCCAAACATGGCGTTCAACCCAAATTATAAGAATTCTTTCTAAGACATATAACAATTATACAGCTTAAATCAAAATATGCAACTCTATAGTTGCTACGGGACGGACCAAGTCACAATCCCTAACGGTGCACGCTCACACGCCCGTCACTTAGCATGTGTGTCACCTCAATGTAGTGAAATAGTATGAAATTCTGAGGTTTCATACCCTCAGGTCTAGATTTACAATCGTTACTTACCTCAAGCCGGACTAAAATCTACACCGCAATGCCCTTGCCGCTTGACTCGGCCACAAATCGCCCCGAATCTATCAAAAATCAGTATATTATCATTAATATATTCTAAAGGAGCGAAGCCCACATAAAAATTATCAAATTAAACCACAAATCCCGAAATTGGCCAAACCCGACCCTCGTGCCCACGTCTCGGAATCCAACAAAAGTTACAAAACTAGAAACCTCTTTCACTCACGAGTCCATTCATACCAAATTTACCAAAATCCGACCTCGTTTGACCTTTCAATTCCTCAAATTAAACTCTCCAATTTCAAGCCCTAATTTCCCCAAATTTTCACCCTGAATTTGTACAATTCTCATGCTTAAACAACTGAAATTCATCATAGATACGAGTATTAAGTTCAAAACCCTTACCTCAACGAGTTCCCCCTTGATTCCCTCTTCAAAACCTCTAAAAGCTCCAAAACTCGAGGGAGAAATGTGATGAAATGCCCAAAATTCGTGAAGTCCACAATTTATACCTTCTATCCAGCATTTCCGCACCTGTAATCCCAGGCACGCACCTGCGGTCAGATGGTTCTCATCTGCGGATCTCACTTACTCTTCCTAATTCCGAACCTACGCTTACTTCCTCGCACCTGCGGGCTCGCAGGTGCGACCACCTCTTCGCATCTACGATAAATACCTGGGATCCCTTTCTCCGTATCTGCGGTTCTTCACCGCACCAACGACTACCGCACATGCGCTCCCCCTTCCGCAGGTGCGGAACACCAGAAACAGCACCAACTGCTTCCTCCTATTTCCAAACTTCCCGTTAGCCATCCGAAATCATCCCGAGGCCCTCAGGACCTCAACCAACAACACCAATAGGTCACATATCCATACACGAACTTAGTCAAACCTTCGGAACGTCCAAAACAACATCAAAACACATATTTAACCCTGAATTCAAGCCTAAGGATTTCTAAACTTCCAGAAATTCGTCAACGATGCCGAAACCAACCAAACCACGTCCGAATAACCTGAAATTTTGCACACACGTCACAAATGATACTACGAACCTATTCCAACTTTCAGAATTCCATTCCGACCCCGATATCTAATTTCCCACTGCTGGCCGAAAATCACCAAATTTCCAATTTCGCCAATTCAAGCCTAATTCTACCATGGATCTCCAATTACATTCCGAACACACTCCTAAGTCCAAAATCACCTAACAAAGCTATCCGAACTATAAAACCGTAATCCGAGATCGTTTACTCATAAGTCAGCTTCTGGTTGACTTTTCCAACTAAATATCCAAATTAAGAGACTAAGTGTCTCATTCCACTCCAAAATCACTCCGAACCCGAGCCAACCAACCTAATGCAACATAATAAAGCTAAACGACATATAATGAAGCATAAATGGGGGAAACGGGGCTATGACTCTCAAAACGACCGGCTGGGTCGTTACATCCTCCCCCTCTTAAACAAATCGTCCTCGAACGATCTAGAAACATACCTGGAATCTCAAATAGGTGTGTATATATGCTCTGCATCTCCCGCTTGGTCTCCCAGGTGGCCTCCTCCACCAGCTTCCCTCTCCACCGCACCTTGACTGAAGCTATATCCTTTGACCTCAACCTTCAAACTTGCCGATCCAAAATAGCCACTGGCTCCACATCATAGGTCATATCACCCTCCAACTGAACCGTGCTGAAGTCCAAAACATGGGATGGGTCGCCAACATACTTTCGAAGCATGGAAACATGAAATACCGGATGCACACTCGAAAAACTGGGTGACAAAGCAAGCCTATAAGCCAGCTCCCCTATCCCCTGAAGCACCTCAAAAGGCCCAATGAACCGGGGGTTCAACTTGCCCCTCTTCCCGAACCGCATAACACCCTTCATGGGTGACACCTTCAGCTACACCTTCTCCCCAACCATGAAAGACACGTCACGAACCTTCCTGTCCGCGTAGCTCTTCTGCCTAGACTGCGCTGTGCGAAGTTGCTCCTGGATCAATTTCACCTTATCTAGAGTATCCTGTACCAAATCTTACCCAAGAGTCTAGCCTCACCCGGCTCAAACCAACCAATCGGAGATCTACACCTCCTCTCGTATAAAGCCTCGTATAGAGCCATCTGAATACTTTACTAATAACTATTATTATATGCAAACTTCGCGAGTGGAAGAAACTGGTCCCATGAACCCCCAAAATCAATAACACAGCAACATGTCCTCCAATATCTGAATAGTGCACACAGACTGCCCATCCGTCTGAGGGTGAAAAGATGTGCTCAACTCAACCTGTGTACCCATCTCTCGCTCCACGACCCTCCAAAACTGTAATGTGTACTGAGTACCCCTAACAGAAATGATGGAAACTTAAACACCATGCAGTCGAACAATCTCTCGAATATAAATCCCGGCTAACTGCTCCGAAGTGTAAGTAGTACCAACAGGAATGAAGTGCGTGGACTTGGTCAGCCGATCCACAATAACCCAAATAGCATCGAACTTCCTCGAAGTCCGTGGGAGCCCCACTATAAATTCCATGGTGATCCGCTCCCACTTCCACTCCGGAATATCTAGTCTCTGAAGCAAGCCACCCGGTCTTTGATGCTCATACTTAACCTGCTGACAGTTGAGACACCGAGCTACAAATCCAATGATATCCTTCTTCATTCGCCTCCACCAATAATGCTATCTCAGATCCTGATACATCTTCGCGGCACCCGGATGGATGGAATACCGCGAGCTGTGGGCCTCCTCAAAAATCTACTCCCGAAGCCCATCTACATTAGGCACGCATATCCGACCTTGCATCCTCATCACACCATCATCACCAATAGTCACATCACTAGCATTACCTCGTCGGACCATGTCCTGAAGAACGAGCAAGTGTGGGTCATAATACTGGCGCTCCATGATACGGTCATAAAGACAAGACCTGGAGACTACGCAAGCCAACACCCGACTAGGCTCCGATATATCTAACCTCACAAGCTGGCCCGCTAAGGCCTGAACATCAAGTGCCAAAGGTCTCTCTGCTGCTGGAAGGTATGCTAAACTCCCCAAGCTCTCTGCCCGGCGACTCAAGGCATCGGCCACCACATTGGCCTTACCCGGTTGGTATAGAATAGTGATATCATAGTCCTTGAGAAGCTCTAACCATCTCCGCTGATGCAAATTCAGATCTTTCTACTTAAACAGATGTTGCAGACTCCGATGATCAGTATAAATCTCACAATGAACCCCATACAAATAATGATGCCAAAACTTCAAGGCATGAACAATGGCTGCCAACTCAAGATCATGCACCGGATAATTCTTCTCATGGGTCTTCAACTAGCGCGAGGCGTAGTCAATCACCCTACCCTCCTACATCAAGATACAACCAATGCCTATCATCGAGGTATCACAACACAGGGTATAAGAACCTGAAGCTGATGGCAGAACTAACATTGGAGTTGTGGTCAAGGCAGCCTTGAGCTTCTGAAAGCTCTCCTCACACTCGTCCGACCACCTGAACGGAGCACCCTTCCGGGTCAATTTGGTCAAGGGAAAAGCAGTTGAAGAAAACCCATCCACAAAGCAACGGTAATAGCCCGCCAAACCAAGGAAGCTCCTAATCTCTGTAATTGAGGACGTTCTGGGCCAACTCGGCACCGCCTCTATCTTCTTCGGATCCACCTGAATACCCTCACCGGACACCACGTGCCCCAAGAATGCTACTGAGCCAAGCCAAAACTCACACTTGGAGAACTTTGCATTAAGCTTCTCCTCCCTCAATCTCTGTAATACAACTCTCAAATGCTGAGCATGCTCCTTCTGGCTACGAGAGTACACCAGGATATCATCAATGAACACAATAACGAAGGAATCCAAGTATGGCTGAAATGCGTTGTTCATCAAATGCATGAACGCTGTTGGGGCATTGGTCAGCCTAAAAGACATCACCAAGAACTCATAATGGCCATAACGGGACCTGAAAGCCGTCTTAGGAATATCCGAATCCCAAATCATCAGCTGATGATATCTGGACCTCAAATCAATCTTAGAGAACACCCTAGCTCCCTGAAGGTAGTCAAATAAATCATTGATACGAGGCAAAGGATAGTTGTTCTTGACCGTGACCTTGTGCAACTGCCTGTAGTCAATACACATTCTTGTCACGACCCAAAATCCTATCTTAGGTCGTGATGGCGCCCAACAACGAGGTCAGGCAAGCCAACACTCAATTTACTAAGGGTTCTTTCTTATTAGATTAAGCATTTCAACGTATACTCAGTTTTTAAAACGTAAAAAATGAATCGACAAGGATAATTAGTCAGTTTTTTAATCAAAAGCAGTCATAAAGAGGCTTGAGCCAATATATATACAAACCCGAAATCCATAATAACTAACATGTGCGTGCCAGGAACTAGTGTCACAAGTCTTACGGGCATACTAACAGAATATACAAAAGATATAATATACAGTCCCACTGTCTGAAGGAAATAAACGGGAAATAAGCAAAAGAAACCCCATGGTGCTGTCGGAGATCACTAGGAGAAAGCAGCTCACCGTGAAGTCAGGTCTGTCTATAATCAAAATCAAGCTCCGGTCCGACAACCAGATGCACTAGCCTCAGAACCTGTACAATTAAGTACAGAAGCATAGCATGAGTACATAAGTATATATATGTAACCAGTGAGTATCCCGCCTAACCTCGAAGAGGTAGTGACGAGAGGTCGACTGGACACTCAGTAAGGTCCAATAATATAATTTAACAGAATATGATGGAAACGGTAGGCATATAAAGGCAGTGAAGCAT
Source organism: Nicotiana paniculata (assembly GCA_005239505.1). Classification (NCBI taxonomy): domain Eukaryota; kingdom Viridiplantae; phylum Streptophyta; class Magnoliopsida; order Solanales; family Solanaceae; genus Nicotiana; species Nicotiana paniculata. Next base: position 28,982 of record MDKI01045892.1, read on the forward strand.
TAAATATATATAAGGCACTGAAATCCAATGAAGTACTGGGAATGAATAAAACAATTACTACTTCACCTTCCCCCAAATATCTGTCAAATCAATGTCCATAAATTTAGTAGAAAATAAATCATGCGCATGCAGGGTAAGGACAACCGGCCGGAGTCATAATATAGTCATGTCCGTGCACTGCCGAGGGTCGAACGACCCGAACCAAAAGTGTACCTTTCCATAATGTACTCACATCTATGCACTGCCGAGGATCGAACGATCCGAATCGAAAGTGCATCTCTACCATAAAGTAATCCTCTCTATGCACTGTCGAGGATCAAACGGTCCGAACCAAAAATGCATCGCTCAATCCGCCGTGGTGTACGACCCGTTCCCATAAGAGTGGGGGAAATCACACTCCGCTCGCGGAATGTAAATTGCGAAGCGGTCATATGCACACACATTATTCCTTTTTAAATTACTTTTCAGTGAACAATTCCTTACAAGTTTTCTCAAATCCCATGACCTCAGGGAAATAAGCCGCATGTAACATTTAATTTATTAAGCATATAGTTCATATCAAGTAAAAACACAAGGCATGATGTGGGCCTAACTAACCGGACATAATAATAATAGCCGCCACGTACGGACTCTCGTCACTTTGTACGTACGTAGCCCCCACAATTATCACATATAGCATGTAATCACCTAGGGGGGCAGTTCCCCCTTACAAGGTTAGAAAGGAGACTCACCTCGCGTCGCACCTACTCCCCGGGTCAAGAATGCGCCCGAAGCTCCGAACTCGACATCCACGGACTCGAAACTAGCCAAATGTTATACAAATATATCAATTTATATTCAAATTATGGAATTCTCCTATTATTTAGTCAAATTCACCATTCTTGAAGAAATCCCAAAATCCAACTCCGGGACCGCATGCCCGGATTCCGAAAATTCTCGAAGGAAACACTCACCCATAGCCTAAGGATCGTTAATATATGATTTTTGTATGATTTCATAGCCAATTCACGGGTAATTTTCTAAATTCTCGAAGGCCCTACGTTACTACCCAAATTCCTAAATTTTCCACTAATTAAGTAGTTAAATCCTACTAAGAATGCATGCATTAACCAACTTTAGGATAGAATTTACATACCTCTCGGTGGTTGGGTCGTGGAGCCCTTTTTCCAAGCTCTCAAGTGTTCTAATGGAGGAAGAAAATGAAGAAAAATGAAGAATCCCGTATTTTAAAGAAACACACTGTCTGACAGTGGTTCCACCCTTGTGGCTCGAGGACCGCACATGCGGTCTCGCACCTGCGAGCAAAGGCTCGCACCTGTGGAAAAGGACGAGGAGGCTTGGGCTCGCACCTGCAGAGAGGAGACCGCACTTGCGGCTCCGCTCCTACGAAACTTTGTCCGCACCTGAGAGAGATGACCTGCCCGCTGGGGGTCGCACCTGCGAGGCTGGGACCGCAGGAGCGGTCCCGCACCTGCGGTCACACCAGAACAGGTGCACCAGCAGCTATTTCAGCTGGTTTTTAGCCTCGTGTGGTGTCCGGGAGGCACCTGGGCCCACCCGAGCCCCCGTTCAAATATACCAACAAGTCCCAAATCATAATATGGACTCGCTCGAGCCTTCGGAACACCCAAAACAATGCTAAAACTCAAAATCACACCTCAAAACCCCTTGAACCAAACTTAGGAACTTTAAGTTTTCTTGACTTCCCTAACAACGCGCCGAACCAATCTATACTACTCAGAATGACACCAAATTTTGCAGGCAAGTCATAAAGGACATAACAGAACTATTCCCGGTCTCGAATTCCGTACGGACCTCGATGACTCAAAATCACGTCCCAAACCACAATAGGAACCTAAGGTAATCTTATTTCAATATTGGGCGCCGAAACGCTCCCGGGTCATCCAAAACTCATTCCGAACATACGCCCAAGTTCGAAACCATCATACGAAGCTACTGGAACCGTCGAAATTCGATTTCGAGGTCATTTACCCAAAATATTGATCGAAGTCAAACTTGGTCTTAAAGGCCAACCTTAAGGAACCAAGTGTTCCTATAGCACTCTAAACACTTCCGAATCCCGGACCACCCGCCCCCGCAAGTCAGAAATCACAATAAGCCGCTATAGGAAGTTTCATTTAGGATAATGGGGTCCGATAACGCAAAACGAGCGGTGGGGTCGCTACATTCTCCACCTCTTAAACAAACGTTTGTCCTTGAACGGGTCTAGAATCATACCTGAAGTGCTGAGTAAGTGTGGATAACTGCTCCGCATGTCCTCCTCGGACTCCCAGGTTGCTTCCTCGACTGGTTGGGCCCTCCATTGGACCTTCACTGCAGAAACTCTCTTGGACTTCAACTGGCGATCCTGTCTATCAATAATAGGAACTGGATCCTCCTCGTAGCCCAACCTCTCATCCAACTGAATAGTGTTGAAATCAACCATATGAGAGAAGTCGGCGTGGTACCTCCGGAGCATGGATACATGAAAAACTGGATGAACTCCTGATAAATTGGGAGGTAAGGCCAGCTCATAAGCAACCTCCCCAACTCGCTTCAACACCTCGAAGGGACCTATAAACCTCGGGCTCAGCTTTCCCTTCTTCCCAAACCTCATAATACCCTTCATCGGCGAGACTTTCAACAGAACCTTGTCTCCCTCCATAAATGATACATCACGCGCCCTCTGATCCGCGTAACTCTTCTGTCTGGACTGTGCTGTACGGAGCCTCTCTTGAATCAACTTCACCCTCTCTGAGGCATCCCTCACCAGGTCGGTACCATATAACTTAGCCTCAATAGGCTCAAACCACCCGATCGGGGAACAACATCGCCAGCCATACAAAGCCTCAAACAGGGCCATCTCGATGCTGGACTGGTAACTATTATTGTAAGCAAACTTGGCCAAAGGCAAGAACTGGTCCCACTGACCCCCGAAGTCAATCACGCATGCCCTGAGCATGTCCTCCAATATCTGAACTATACGTTTCGACTGGCCATCAGTCTGAGGGTGAAATGTTGTGCTGAGATCTATCTGGGTGCCCATCTCAGTATGCAATGCTCTCCAGAAATGCGAGGTGAACTGAGGACCCGATCTGATATAATAGAACCGGCACACCGTGCAACCGGACTATCTCCCGAATGTAGATCTGGGCTAACCTCCCAGAAGTATAAGTAGTAGCCGTTGGAATGAAACGCGCCGATTTGGTCAATCTATCCACAATGACCCAAATCGCGTCAACCTTCCGCAAGGTCCGAGGCAACCCAACCACGAAGTCCATAGTGATGCGCTCCCATTTCCACTCAGGAATGGGCATCTGCTGAAGTAGTCCTCTTGGCCTCTAGTGCTCATACTTAACCTGTTGGAAATTAAGACACTTAGCCACATACTCCACAATATCCTTCTTCATCCGCCTCCACCAGTAATGCTGCTTCAAATCACGATACATCTTCATAGCACCAGGATGAACAGAATACAGAGAACTGTGTGCCTCCTCTAGAATCCTCTCCCTCAGGACATCAACATTAGGAACACATAAGCGGCCCTGAAGTCTCAGAATACCATCCTCGCCAATAGTAACCTCCTTGGCCCTACCCTGAACCACTGTCTCCCGAAGCTCTGCTAAGCACGGATCATAGAACCGTTGGGCCTTAATCTCCCCCAATAGCGAAGACTGAGCAACCACATGTGCTAAAACTCGACGAGGCTCTAAAAGGTCTAATATTACCAGGCGATTGGCCAAGGACTGAATGTCCCAGGCTAGAGGTCTCTCCTCTGCTGCAATATAAGCCAAGCTACACATACTCTCCGCCTTCCTGCTCAAAGCATCTGCTACCACATTTGCCTTGCCCGGATGATAAAGAATGGTGATATCATAATCCTTCAATAACTCAAGACATCTCCGCTGCCTCAAATTAAGATCCCTCTGCTTGAACAAGTGCTACAAGCTACGGTGGTCTGTATAAACCTCACAGGACACTCCATACAAGTAGTGCCTCCAAATCTTAAGAGCATGAACAATCGCTGCTAACTCCAAATCGTGCACAGGATAATTCTTCTCATGAACCTTCAGCTGGCGCGAAGCATAAGCAATAACTCTCCCTTCCTGCATCAATACACACCCCAAGACAACGTGCGAAGCGTCGCAATACTGTATACATCCCAGAACCGGAAGGCAATACTAGAACTGGTGTTGAGGTCAATGTTGTCTTGAGCTTCTGAAAGCTCGCCTCACACTCAGACCATCGGAACGGGCATTCTTCTGAGTCAATCTAGCCAATGGGGCTACAATAGAAGAGAACCCCTCCAAAAATCGGCGATAATAGCCTGCTAAGCCCAAAAAGCTCCTGATCTCTGTAGCTGAAGTAGGACGCGACCAACTTTGAACTTCCTCCATCTTCTGAGGATCAACCTTGATACCCTCTCCGGATACCACATGCCCCAATAATGCCATGGAATCCAACCAGAACTCACACTTGGAGAACTT